>CM040122.1:69257795-69554461 GCA_022559845.1 Amorphophallus konjac | reverse complement strand
TTGCGGACGTCCTCCAAAACATGATAGGGTATCCCTAGACAACATAGGGGCTATTCGTCCTATTCTTCGTCCAGTCAATCACCCTGTGCGAGCGGTGAAGCGACACATGGGACCACTTGGGCGGTGCCTCATTGCGAGGGCTATCATTGACAGGTGATGGAGGCAATCTTGGCCCGCACTCCTTCCATTTCTATAAATTCTTGTCCCTTTTATCCTCCCAGATATATCGAGAGCTAACTCGAGGAGCACAAGTTCTTACGGGAGAGGAGGAGTTCAAAATTCTGAGAGTTGGATGGACGGCGAATCTTCCCATTCCTCGAAGAGAAGCAGGTCCAGTGGTAGTAGTTCCAGGAGGCTTTCAGACCTTGAAGGGCACTTCAGCGAAAGGGCCCAATCAAAACTCGTAAGCCAAGTTTTCTTGCCCTTTTCTCATTTTTCTTCCTTTCTTCTGACCAAACCTCACCCCCATTCCTGGTATGTGTAGGTTGTGATGAAATCACAAATCTCATGGGAGTTGGTAGTAGCAGCGTACAGGGGCCTCCCAGATTTTCAGAAGGCGAGGCTAGACGTGATGGGATTTGGTACCTTCCTTCGGATCGAGCCGATCCAGCTTGACCTAGTCCTGATCCAAGCCTTGTGTGAGAGATGGGACCCAGTGAGCCGGGCATTCCTGATGCCCTGGGGGCACATGGTGCCCAGCTTGGAGATGTGGTCCGGATTACGAGTCTCAAGGTGGATGGCGAGGCAGTGACCGGAGTCACTTACGCGGACTACCGAGAAGGTGCCCAGAAGTTACTGGGTTTGGACCTAGATGGTCGGAAAAACAGGTCGGTAGCTAGGGCGTCCCTCATGGATGCATTAGGGCTCACCGACACTCGTCGGCGGGATGACGAATCCTCAGAAGAGTTCATGGAAAGGATGGAAATAGGATGCCGTGCCGTGTATTGCACAGATTTCGGCAACTGGGAAAGATGTAACATAGATTTGAGGAGATTTCTCCTCTTCCTTTTGGGGAGATTGGTACTGAGCTCGAAAGGGGACGGTATCCAATGTTGCTTCCTGGAGCTGCTGTCAGACCTTGAAAGAGTAGGGTACTATGCCTGGGGAGCTGCCATGCTGGCGCACTTGTTTGCAGGCCTATTCCAAGAAACGGATCGTGAGATGACTGTGAGTGGTTTCACACCATTCATCCAGGTATTTTTGGTTTTGCTTGTTTTGTATTTTTTTTTGTTGTTTTCGCAAGGTGCTGATGACCTGCGCCGAGCAGCTATGGAGCTATTATTACCTCCCCATGGGGAGAGCTCGACATTGGCGACCCGTGATGGTGCCGCTAGCCAGGCGGTGGGAACCCATCATGAGTGCGGCACCCCTAACCTACCAACTGATGGTGTTAAGGCGGGAGCTACAGGAGTTCCCTGCAGCGATGGTAAACTGGAGACCCTACTCAGACATGGTCGATGCCAACCAGCCGTGGGTTCTAGCAAGTCGTGCCCGGTTCGGACGGGAACTATGGATGCACTGCCTGAATGAAATCGAGCCGCTTCGGCTACGATTAGTTATGAGGACTTTAGGACTGGCTCAAGAATGGGTGGATTCAGCTGCGCCACCTCGTGTCGGGAGAAAGACGCGAGGACCGGCGACCTGCATTGACTGGCGCGTGCGGTTCCCTGAACAGTACGAAGACTGGCAACGGGGTGGCACGATTGTAGAATCGCAGGCGCGGGACAGCGAGGACTACTTGCGTCTATATAGGACAAAGTACGCAGAACGGTTCCAACCCCGGGGACTTGTGGAGGTAGGTTTCCCCTTTTTCTCTTCTCTTCTTTCTCCTTTTCTTGGTTTTTCTGGTGAAAATGCTGACTTGTAAGGCTGCAGGATGTCCGGGATGCCATGATAGCGAATTTACGAACTCGCTTGGCAGAGATGGAACAACAGTTGGGTGATGCCCGCGGAGCTACGAGCGCCTTGGTAGGTGTATAGTACATTCCTAATTAAATCCCCAGATTCCAGATGTTGGCTGCTAATTCACATGGTCGTAGCATGCCCAGATTGGCGCGGCCTCCCCAGCGATGGGAGTAGGTGGTGCCTCTTCCAGCTTGTGGATTCCCACCTCAGAACTTGACTCGCTTCATGAGCAACTTGCTCACGCCACGCAGCGTGCTGCGGAGGCAGAAGGGATGCTCCGTATACAGGTAAAAGTTTCAGCGTTGAGTTCTCTTTGTTTACGCCTTATCGCGTATCTGAGATGGTACACTCGGCAGGAAAAGGAGACGGAAGAAGCGCTTGCCCAAGCTGCGCAGAAGGAGGCTAGGATAGCAGAACTGGAGAGGGAACTGCGGCGTCATCCTGATGACGACTCATCCAGGGATGCTATGGAACTGAGGATCACTCTCCAGTTGGAGAGGGAAGACCGTGAGAGAGAACGGGCAGAGAGGGAAAGAGACGCAGAGAGAGAAAGAGCCAACAGTTTGGCTGAAAGGGAGGAGCGAAGGGCCATGGAGGCCCAACTATTCGAACTCCGAATCGGCCTTGGTCTTGCTGAACAGTGGCTGAGAGATGGTGAGGAGCGCTACCGAAAAGCACGAGAGCGTGGCTTTCGTGTTGGTAGCTTCTCTGCTGCTTCCGTGGATCAACGCCGGGATGTGGGAATAGGAAGAGGAGTACAGAGCGGCAGGAGTACCGCTTTTCGTAGTTGGGTAGCACCTTTGAGAGTGTTTTGCCCGGAGAGTAGTGGGACGAGTAATGCAGAGAGAGAGGGCGGAACTTGATGTAAATTTTTTTGGTTTTTGGAATAAAACACAAGGTTTGGTTTGTTTGTTTTTCACCTTTGCTTCAGTTACCTGAATCCCTGCACATATCACTGAAACAAACAAATCAGAATTTCTGTTCTGACTTGGCCCCTTGCTCAATAAGCAAATGGTCACTGTGACTGTCCTTGATAACTGGTCAAGGGGCCAAGCCTTTATTTAACGAAGGCAAGGGAAAGATGCGGTGATGATAAATGCGACAGGCAAGCACACGAATGCAAGCGGTATTAAAAGTGAGATGCTGCACGCAAATGTAATCATGCAAAATTGATTTGTTTTCTTTTTTATATTTGATATTTTTTTGTTTTATCATAAAAAGATTTTTTTGTTTGTAAATATGTACATTTCTCTTTTCCATTTTTTTTTTGCTTTTATCATTTCAATTTTTTGTTGCTAACGCCCGGCAAGCACCCAAACGGCACCTAACCTACGTGAGACAGGGGTTTCTTACTAACCTCCCAGGTATCCTAAGTGCACATCTAGGTTGATTTGGGCCTCTAGACCCCTCGAATGACGATCCCGCCGGCTAAGACTTACCCTGATGACAATACCGTCATGCCATGCTTAGGCTCCCAGTTGCTTCCGACCACAGGGATTCACCCAAAAGGTGTTTGAGGTAAATGATTTGCCCGACCCGGGTCTGTTTCCTCACAACTCTAGATGGTATAAGATGGAACACCCTGGAACCCTAACGACCAACCGCGCGACGCTGACCCGGAATCAGACGCCGTCGCACCCATAGGTGACGCGCTTGCATTGGCCTAAGCCCGAGGTTAAACAAGAAGACATCAAGGTGGTAAACAGGGGTCTTGACCAGCCAGAAACACGGAGACTCCTTCGCAGCGATAGCTTTTGCTTTTCAAAGTAGGCAACCAAAATGTGTATATTAAAATAAGGTCGCAGACCCTGGGCAGTTTTCACCTTTCAGAAACTCCATCGAACCTTCATCTTTAGAGGGAGAAGGAAGAGTGTAGGGGATAAACCTCCTGAGAGGACCGGCAAAGCCGTTAACCCGGCGAGCGAATAAGGGCCCATTAACTCTTTCCTTTCGGACAACTTCGGACCAAATCTCGAGCATTTACATTCCACGGCCCCCCTTTGTGGATTCAGACTTTTGCTTTGAGGGGTTTCGTTTATCGCACCAGGCACGGTCACGACCAGGCTTTTCTCTTGATTTTGATTTTGTATTTCTTTCTGTGAGGGAGATATAGTCGTTTGACGTTTGTGGGCTCCCTCTTCGTATGCCTGCGGGGACACTGCCCTCTTCTCGTGCTCTGATCGATGCTCGAGGAAATGGGTCCTACTCTTGCCTTTGGGGTTTGAGTTTCGGTTTCTCATGCTCAGCGTTTTAAGGGCGCCGACTGTCTCATTTGGTCGAAGAGAAAAGAATAAAGATTACAGCTTCCGGAGATCTTCTGGGTGGAGCCCCACCGTAGGTGATGCTACCGATTTTTTTTTGAATAAAATACATAAGTGAGCACATGTTAGCTTCCTTCGAGCGAGCATAGGCCGACGTGGCCGGACAGGGATCTCCACGGTTCTGGCAAACCAAGACCCGGTGCCTACCAAGCCTTAATGGGCCCTATCCTAACATGAAGGTTAGATGCAGGGACTTAACTACATGGTGACTGCCAGGCATCGGCGTTTTGAATTTTCCATATTTTTAGTGGTTTTCAATATTTCTTTGTTTTTGATGTTTTTTATCTTTTCATCATTTTTTTTGTTTTGTGCTAAGGGTAGTATTTCTTAAGATAAAGCCCATTCCAAGGGTGGGATAACTCGGTCCCTTCGGCGTTGATTAGCTTGTAGGCGTTGCCAGGGTACACGGCTTGAATTACAAATGGTCCTTCCCAATTGGGTTGGAGCTTAGAACGCGGCCCTCCAGGTTTGACAAAAATTCTTTTTACGACCATCTCACCGACTTTGAATTTTCTCTCAACGACTTTCTTTTGGTAAAAGCGAGCGAGTCTATTTTGATACACACGCGCGTGTTCGGCAGCGGCCAGTCGCTTCTCATCCAAGAGTTCCAACTGGGCGAGGAGTGAATTACGACGATCGTCGAGGGGAAATTCCTCGTCCAATTGTACCCTGAGAGAAGGGATCAGAGTCTCGTACGGGACTACCGCTTCCATACCATAAGTAAGGGCAAATGGAGTCTGCCCGGTGGGGGTACGGATTGAAGTGCGATAGGCCCATAGGGCTTCGATAAGCTTTTCTGGCCAGTCTGAAAACTTACTAGACTCGCAGGTTTTTTTGATGATTTTGAGCAATGTTTTATTGGTGGCCTCCGCTTGGCCGTTACCTTGTGGGTAATAAGGCGATGAATGATGCAATGCAATTGCGTACCTTTTGCAGAGGTCCTGTAGGTCCTGAGAAATGAACTGTGGCCCATTGTCGGTGACGATCGTGCTTGGGATGCCGAATCTGGCGAGGATGTTCTTCATGATGAACTTGCAGACTGTTGACGCCTTGATTTCCGCGTAAGCTTCGGCTTCGGCCCATTTGGTGAAGTATTCCGTCGCAGTAAGGATGAAAGATTTCTGCTTGGTGAGGGAATTGGGATCACCTAGGGGACCAATGATGTCGAATGCCCACATGGAGAAAGGCCACGGGGAGGATATTGGATGAAGTGAGGAAGATGGTGAATGGATTTTATCGGCGTGAAGTTGACACTTGACACACCTACGGACATAGATGGCACAATCTTCTTCCATGGTGGGCCAATAAAAGCCTTGCCGAATGATCTTCTTGGCAAGCATCTGACTATTCACGTGGCCACCGCACACACCCGAGTGCGTCTCCTCTACACATTTCCAAACCTCATCGTCATCAAGACATCTTAACAGAATACCAGTAAGGCTCCTTCTATAGAGTAGACCTCCAACCAATGTATATTTCTGAGCCACCCTTCTTATGGCTTTCTTGTCCTCTGCGGTGGCCCCTTCAGGATAAGACTGATCTTGGCAGTATTTGACAATTTCATAGAACCATGGTTTCTCTTCATCAGCCAGTTCTTCTTCGGCCTCTGCCAACATGATCTCCCTCTTTCAAGGATATCTTCCTGCAGGATCTTCCTTGCTATCCTGTCTTTGATGTTTACGTAGGAAGCATCATCGATTGCAGGGGCATGAAGCTTGTAAATGGAAATGGACTTAAACCATCTTCCTAGAGGGAACCTTATGGATGATGCCAACGAGGCGAGGGCATCGGCGAGAATGTTCTGATGACGAGGGACATGAACAAAGATCAGTTTGGCGAACAGTTTGGCAAAGGCAGCAGTGAGTTCTTGGTATGGCTTGAGTTTGGGATCGCGAGTGCGATACTTAGTGAGCACCTGGCGAAGGATGAGTTGACTATCACCTACGACTCGCAACTCAGTGATACGAAAAGAATGGGCGAGTTCTAGGCCAGCTAGAAGAGCTTCATATTCAGCTATATTGTTGGTGACTGAAAATTTGAGCTGATATGCCAACGGGAATGTGAGACCTTCAGGCGACAGGAGGGCGACGCCGATTCCTCTCCCTTGAGAATTCAGAGCTCCATCAAAATATAGTGTCCACATTGGCTCATCTGATTGGTTGATGGACATTAGTTCCTCATCTGGAAACTCTGATTGGACGGGATCGAACTTGGGAAGAGGATGGTGAGCGAGATGCTCGGCTATGGCATAGCCTTTAATCGCCTTTTGCTGGATGTAGGTGATGTCGAACTGAGAGAGAAAACTTTGCCAGCGTGCTAGCCTATCCGTAAGGACGGATTTCTCCAGAAGGAATTTGATAGGATTCATTCGAGCAATCAAGTGGACCTCGTGAGCCAGGAAGTAGTGCTTCAATTTCTGCACCACCCAAACGAGGGCAGCACAGGTTTTCTCCATGACGGTGTACTTCTGCTCACAGGGATTGAGAAGTTTAGACAAGTAATAGGTTGCCCGTTCCTTGCCTTCTTCATCAGCTTGTGCGAGGACGGCTCCCACGGAGTCATCCAAGACTGAGACGTAAAGGATCAGAGGTTTTTCTGGTTTGGGTGGAATGAGAACGGGTGGACTAGCCAGATATTCCTTCAACCCTTCAAAAGCTTTCTGACATTTAGAATTCCAGTGGAATTCTACTCCTGGCTTGGTCAACTCGTAGAGAGGTCTACACCTTTGTGAATGTTGAGACACAAACCGACGAATAAACTGCAACCTCCCGATTAAACCTCGGACTTCCCTCAAATTCTTGGGAGGCGGCATATCCTTGATAGCCTTGGCTTTGTCGGGATCAATCTCGATCCCTCTTTTGCTCACAATGAACCCCAGCAATTTTCCTGACGACACACCAAACACACACTTTTTCGGGTTCATTTTCAATTGGAATTCTCTTGACCTTTGCAAGACCTTAGCCAAAACTTCTGGATGTTCCATCCTGGTCCTTGATTTCACCAATAAGTCATCCACATACACTTCCAGATATATGTGCATCATGTCATGAAATATGGCCATCATCGCTCTTTGGTAAGTAGCTCCAGCATTCTTTAACCCAAACGGCATGACCACGTAACAATATGTTCCCCAAGGGGTAGTGAATGACGTCTTTTCCTGATCCTCTTCTGCCAAACGAATTTGATTGTATCCTGAAAATCCATCCATGAATGAGAGGGTTTCATAACCTGCCGTGTTATCAATCAACACATCAATGTGAGGCAAGGGAAAATCATCCTTTGGACACGCGCGGTTAAGGTCCCGGAAGTCAATGCAAATCCTGACTTTCCCATCTTTCTTCATGACCGGGACAATGTTCGCCACCCATTGAGGATAAAGAACGACTCTAATGAACCTGGCTTTGTGGAGCTTATCGACCTCTTCTTTCATTTTCAAAGCCATCTGAGGGTGGAAACGCCTTAACCTTTGTTTTACCGAGACGGACCCTGGTTTTAGGGTTAAACGGTGTTCGACCAAGGTTGAATCCAGACCCGGCATATCCTCGTAGCTCCATGCAAACGTGTCCTTATATTCCTTGAGAACCTCAATTAATGCCTCTTCTTCAGAGGGTGGTAGGTTGTCACTTATGAGGATGATCCTAGGGTCTTCCTCAGTCCCAAGTTGACTTCTTTGGTGGATTCTTCTACGGCGGTTGACGGCTCGTCGAATCTCCTTATTCCACTAGCGTATGCGCCCGCCGCATCCTCATATTCTTCACCCTCATCTTCAGTGGGGCATTCTTCATCCGTGATCTCGTAGACTCCATACCCTTCATCAGATGCACAGTCGCCCTCGCATTCTATTTCGGGTAGCTGGATGGGATTTTCTAACAACTGGGGGATGACAAGAAGGGCTTGACACCTGGCGGCCAAATCCAGAAGGAATCGACGAGGGATCTGCCTACCCTTGGATTTCTTCCTAGGTATTACCCTTGGCCTATCATTCCTAGATTGACTGACAATATTTACAGAAGAAGAGGAAGACGAAGAGGATGGTGTAGAATGTACAGGAGAAGACCCCTCAGAGGAGGGGTAGAAAAGGTCGCTCATCGGACCTTGGACGGGTGGTCCGCAAGGCGGTACGCACCCGTGGGAGATGTAGGAGGTTTCCTCAACGAAGATGTGTTGTTGGGGAGTTTGAAAATTGACGTTTTTTTTTTCGTTTTCATTTTTAATGACAAAGCAGTGAAAAGAGATTGGAGGAGAGAGAAAAGGGGTTATGGCTAGAGGATTGTGAGGCTCATAGAGCAGATCATGGTTGAAGACCTGGCGCGGGTTGAAAAGCCCGCGCAGGTATGTAAGCAAAGAAGGGGACCTGGGAAGATCATCAGACAATTGTCTGGCCCAGGAAGAAGATATCAGCAAAGGTTGAGACGAGTGGATGGAGAGGATGGCGGCTAATGAGCCGTCGACGGCAATGTTGAGGACGGATGAATATCCGTCGATGACAGAGTCCTTCTGGCGAGGACGAGGATAGTTTGGAACCTTGGCAAGAGTGGTAATATTCTCTGGTATTTCGGAGATCAATGGTGGTCCTTCAAGCTATGGAGACGAGAACATCCTTTCCAGTGCAACGGAAATGTCCCGTATGTCAAACCATTTGTTCCACTCGCATTCCGGATCTTTGATCTTGCCTCTTTTGGTGATCCTCGGACATTTTTCAGCCAAATATACAGCATGTGATCCCCCATGTGCTTCTCGTGGGTGATCTCCCATCTGAACAACGGGCCCTCTGTTGAAGTGGTTTGATAGAGTCCACGTGAGGGGCTTCCAATCTGCCTTGAACGGTCCTTTGAAGCCCAGGCCAAACCTGCGGTTCGGCCTAATTTCCTTTGGCGGTTTGAGCATACCCTGTGACTGTGCGCCCAGACCCTTTCCTTGTTGATAGCCGATGTTCCTCATAATCTCCCAACCTTTGGAGTGAAAAGGGAGACATGATGTTGTGGTTGCCCTGACCGGCTGCTTTGGTGCTAGTGGAATGTGAGATGGATCACGCACGTCCAGCAGTGATAATATGGGCCGATGAGACGGCCAAACAGAAGGCAGAGAGGTGTTGATAGCATCCACTGTGTGAAGGACAGGTGTACTGACCACTTTAATAATTCTCCCATTGTAAGGAAACTTCATGCACTGATGGTTGGTGGAAGGCACAGCGTCCATGGCTTCGATGTAAGGGCGACCCAGTATAGCCTTGAATGTGGGGTCCATGTCGAGGACATGGAATTCCGTGGGAATTGACATGGGGCCTAGTTCTGCCTTCAGGATAATCATCCCCTGCGGCGGCCTTTTGCTATTGTCATAGGCCGTGACCGTGATCGAGGAAGGTCTTATTTGTTCCTCGTCGATCTCACACAACTGAAGAGTGCTCATGGAGATCACATTTATGGACGCACCTGTGTCCACAAGACACGGGTTTATGGATACCCCATTAATTTTTATTGAAATGCACAGTGCATATTTCCGAGCCTCCTTGGGAGCGAGCTCGTAGTTGTGGAACATGATGGCCGGTTGTGTGTCTGTTGGGGTCAGGACGGTCGAAATCTTCTCCACGGGGAGGTCTTCATTAACCATGACTCTTTGAAGGTACTCCATCAAGGCCGCCTGGTGGGATGTGGATCTTTGAAGTAGCTCCAGGATGGAGATCCGGGCAGGTGTCTTGTCCAAGTGTTTCAATAGATCATACTGTGTTACAGGGATAGCTCTTTCTGGTTGTTCTGCATCATCCTTCTCTGGCTGAGATTGCTCGGGATTCTGACTGTTGTGGGGGAAAATCCTGTGGAAAATCCTTCCACTCCGGAGCACCATTGCCTGCGGCTTTTGTACCTCTGTGGGGGTAGCAGTGGATCTTAACAGGGGTTTGAGGGGTAGTAGTGGATGAATGGTTGATGAAGCAGGGGTGACGACGGGAGTGGGGATTCTGATGAGGGGTTTGTTAGGTGGAGGCATGGCGGAGGTAGAGGGGATATTGCGCGGATTATGAAGGATAAGGGGTTTAGAAGGTGGCGATGGAGACGAAGTAGGAGTGGGTAAGGTTTGAAACGAGTAATGGTTTTGAGGTGGATGGTGGGTGATGAGTGGTTTTGAAGGCATTAGTGGTGATGTGGTGGAGAAAGACGGGGTTATGTATGGTTGACGGATGATAAGGGGTTTAGAAGGCGTAGGGGTAAATGCGGTAGAGGTGGATGGTAAAGTGGGGGAATGAGAGAAGATGAGAGGGTGTGAAGGCGTAGTGGAGAGTGTCGGTTGATAGGAGGTCGGGGTGCGGATGAGAGGGCGTAATGGTAGTGGAAATGGTGATGGTGATACTGACGCGGGTTGATGAGAGAGAGGTGCTACCCGGGCAAGGTGAGGGGGTTGCATGACGATAGGGTTGGAGGTAGAAAGAATGGAGGTACTTTCCTGGTGCCACACCTGCTCTCTCCCGACTTCCGGGAAGGAGGAGATGGGGTTAACCTGATGATTGGGCTGTTGGTGCTCCGGTAATGGATTCTGGATTATTCCCATGTCGGGCTGTTGTTGTGGGGCCTACTGAGGCTGCTGTTGTTGTTGTGGTTGCTGCTGCTGCTGCTGTTGTAACTGCTGCTGTGGCCTCTGAGGAGGTCTCCTAGTCTTGAGAGCCGCGACGTACCGTCTCATCTCATCCCAATCTATTTGATGTTCATCATTCATATCATGGATGTAATCTTTGAAATGGAAGCAGTAATCTACTGTGTGTCCCGGCTGCCTGTGGTAGACGCAGTATTTGGAGGTATCAACATTGGGGGGCCACGCGGGCCTTTCTCTGGGTAGGGCGAGTTGGTTTGATGCCATGAAGGCATTAAAAATGTCTGTTAAGGTTTCTGACAATGGTGGATAGTAGGCTCTCTTGGGACCGAGCGGCCTCCTTTGTTGCTGTTGGGGACCATAGTTCCCCGGGGGTGGAACTTGGTTGTACTGAAGCGGTGGTTGTTGTTGCTAAGGTTGTGGTTGTTGTTGCTGGGGTTGACGTAATGGAGGCATATTATCTTGGGGTGGATTATTTTGGGGTGGAGGACGAAGAGGGAAAGGACCTGGTTGAAGGGGAAGTCGGGGCATTTATGGAGGCCTTGGGTTGACTGCATAGTTGGCATTATTGACCGCACTGACTTGCTCATTTGACACGACCCCTTCTGTGGCTCCGCCCTGGACACCAGTGCCTGTCTTTCTGACCACTTTGGGCTTCGGCGACTCAAACATGTTCATAATGGGGGAGTCTTTTAGCTGGGTTTGGATGTATCGGGCCCTTTCATAGAGTTCCTCCATTGTAGTAAGTTTATTCATGGCCAGGACATGTCTGAACTGTGGGGTTGCATTAGACACAATCATCTTCACTTGTTCGGGCTCGGAGAGGGTATCCCTTATTCTTTCCGCCAGAGACCTCCATCTATCAGCATATCGGACAAAATCCTCGTCGGGTTTCATCTTTTCGGCCACTAGGTCGGTAATGGAGAGTGAGGGACCGACCCTATCCCTATATTTCTGCAAGAACCTTCTCTGGACTATTTCAAAATTCTCGGCCTCGCGGGGCTCCAGAGAATAGAACCACTCAAGCGCGGGACCATCCAATGATCTCCAAAAGAGGTATGCTAGAGACCTCTGATCGTTTTGCCAGTAAGAGGACTCATACATGAAATCCTTGAGATGAATGAAGGGGTTGCCGGTTCCATTGTATCTGCGGTACGTGGGCATTTCGGAGGGAGGAAGATGAATGATGGGAAGGATTGGCAAAGCAACCTCCGGGGTGGCTTTCACGTCCACCATCCTTCTCAGATTTTAAAATTGCTCGTCCATGCGGTTGAACCTATTGAGGAGCGATTGGGCGAGCTCCTCTGGGGGTGAAGGTGGCACTTGCCACTGGGGGAGAAACTGTCTCCCGGAGACTTGAGGGAGGAACCCATAATGAGAGGGAGCTGTCGGACCGCCGATAGTTGGCCCTGGCTGAAGCGGTGTGTGGGGAACAACGAGAGTTTGAGATTGTGACGGGAACTGGAATGAGGGTGGTTGTTGGCTCGCTTGTCCTTGAAGCGAGGGAGACTGGATGGCTTGCGCCAATGAGGGAGATGGAATGGCCTGCACGGACTCTTGGAGAGGTGCGATGGCCGGAGTTGATTCCTGGGGCGTGGGGGAAACAGATTTCCCTTTTAGAATGGCCTGGAAGGCCCGGAGCTGTTCAGAGGTAAGCTCCGTGTTGGCGAGGACGCCCAGTAAGGAAGTGATATCCTGTGGCAGGGACGTGTCCCCGGCAATAACCTGCATCTCATGCGAGGGGTCATGAGAAGGACCCGAGTCCATAGCATGGACTCGCGGGTCGGCTGTCAAACCACGGCTAGGGTGGTTCTCCTCAAAAGACTCGTGAGACATGCTCACAGTTTTCCCAGAACGTAAAAACATACACTAGCAAGTAGGTAGCAGAGATTATCAAACAAGTGGATGCCTTTACGCCCTTTTTTGTGTTTTGATTTTGATGATTTTTTTTGTATTTTTAGCGAGATCCGAAGTTCACACAAAATGGGAACCCTAGTTTATTTTTGTTTCACCGCCGTATCAGCTAGGGTCTCTCGTCTCACCACGAATGAAATGACTAACTCTGGGGAATTTCAATGGTACAACCAGCCCAGTGAACGAAGAGGAGATTCTTCGATGTCGGGAACTTACGGAGGTCCCAGTGTAGGAGATTCTTGTCCATTGAGAGGAATTCCCAAACGGAGAGTCCTTCCTTCACCGGGAAAGGGTGATCCTCAAAGAAATAAAAAAAGGATAGAAAAGAGGAATGGATGTATGCAATAGAATGCTGACAGATATATAGAGTAAGAAAACAACAGAAATAATAGACATATAAGAAACAAACAACGAATCACAACTGATAGTGCTGCCGTGAGCACAACGGGGGCGCACGCGGGCGCGAAGGTGGAGAGGCACGGGTGGTGCCGAACTTGCAAGGGTAGCCGAAAGGAAGCAGTAGTGGTCCCACCGTGATCGCCAATCTGTGAGCGACGTCACGCGGTTCGGGGGAGAGCGGGGAAGAGGAAGAAGCGGAGAGCGCGCGGGCTCCTTCTTTTTGTTTGTTTTGTTTTGTTGTTTTGCTGCAACACAGAGATGAGAGAAGAGAGGGAAGGGGCCACCACGGGAGATTGCTCCGGCGGGGCGAGCGGGACAAGTATAATATAGCAAGATATGGGGTTCAAACGGCCATAGCGGGAAGTGACTCGCCACGATCTCGGGGGGACGGGAATGGTGCAGAAATTAAATAACAAGAATTGAAACGGCCATTGGGGAAGTGACTCGCCGCGGCCTCGAGAATATGAGCAGAATATAGCAGAATATAAAAGAGAATATAAGAACAGAGATTTAAACGGCCATTAGGGAAGTGACTCGCCGCGGCCTCGAGAATATGAGCAGAATATAACAGAATATAGAGAGAGTATAAGAACGAAAATTTAAACGGCCATTGGGGAAGTGACTCGCCGCGGCCTCGATGATATGAGCAGAATATAACAGAATATAGAGAGAATATAAGAACGGAAATTTAAACGGCCATTGGGGAAGTGACTCGCCGCGGCCTCGATGATATGAGCAGAATATAACAGAATATAGAGAGAATATAAGAACGGAAATTTAAACGGCCATTGGGGGAGTGACTCACCGCGGCCTCGATGATATGAACGAAATATAACAGGATATAAAGAGAATATGAGAACAGAAATTTAAACGGCCATTGGGAAAGTGACTCGCCGCGGCCTCGATGAAAAGATGTGATCGCCAGGGGCCGAAAGACCCCAAAATAAGAAAGTGATCGCGCCTACCTCAAGAGCGGGAGATGGCGGGTTGCTTCTTCCTCTCCTTCCGGCCGGCCGACGGAGAGGGCTTTCCTCGGTTACCCTTGCAAAACAACGACAAACAAATAACAAGTGGATTAGAAAGATGAATGTGTAGTATTCATATCCTTGCAATAAAAATAACGAAATAACGGGAAGACACACACCTGGTTGGTGTTATCTTTTTTAAACCCCTCTCGGACTCGAGTAGGAGGAAAATGAGATGATGGATGTGAAATGATGAATGCAAAAGAACTACGAAGAAAAGGAAAGAGTTGGCTTATTGGATGTGCCGGTGGTGAAATTCGGCGGAGCTCCGGCAGCGTGGGGACGACGTAGAAGCGCGGTGGATGAAGACGACCTTCCTCTCGCGAGCGTGGGCACCCGAGAAGCCGGCAGAACCTCCACCTACAAAAGACCTCACGGGTTAGAAAAATGACTCCGTAGCCTCTAGGCTCCGGCAGCCTATCGGATGACTTAGAAGCTCCTTTAGAACTGAGGGGGGGGCCTCTATTTATAGAGCTCCGGAGGGTGGAGGCGTCCAGGACCCTGGACACCTCCATCAGGGCTGAATTAATATTTTATTCTATTTTTATATATTTTTTTGGAATACTTTTGTGGAGGCGTCCAGGGTCCCGGATGCCTCAAGCAGGTCCACCGAAAGCCGACGCCGACCGCACGCGGTTTGGCACAACGCGTGGTTTGTGAGAGGCGCCTCGTGATTCAGAAATGGGCGCGTCCAGATGACCGGACGTCTCTATATTTTAGATTTTTTCACACACGACAAACCGTCGTTCGGTGGCCGGCGCCCGTGAGGGTTTTGATGGGGGCGTCCAGTGTCCTGGACGCCTCCAAAATTATATTATTTTATTTTTTATTTGTCTTTTTATGATAGGGCTGGTATTTTTGATTTTTTTATTTGTTTTTATGGAGGCGTCCAGGGATATGGCCGCCTCCATTAATATATATATTTATTTATTTATTTTTTTGTTTTTGTATGCCAACTGGCATTTTGCATATTTTTCTTATTTTTGTTTTTATGGAAGCGTCCAGGGTCCTAGACGCCTCCATTAATTTATATATTTCTTATTTAGTTTAAGCCCTGAGAAAAATAAATAAAATAAATTAAAAATATGGGGTCGTCCAGGGGCATGGACGCCCCCATTAAGACCCACCCGGGTCCTTAGATCAGGCGTCGGCGAGCGCCCGGAAGATACCCTTCTTGATTCCGGAACCTCCTGATACGTCTGACTGGTGTTGACGCTGTCTGAATGCCGTGACGGGACGATTCCGAATGCCGAAAAAGGCAGAAGAAGAACCAAGAAAAGGAAGCACTGGAGTGATTCAAAATGCGTAAGCCGTTGCGGGGCGTCGTATAGTAATATGAGACTTTCTCAGGAGACGTCAGGAATGGCGTGTCTACAATAATCATTGATAAAAATAATATCTTCATGGAGCTATATTATAAAATCAAATCATGAAAATATCCTAATTACACAATACATATAACATCCATGACTTATAAATACAACTCAAGCTGTGGAACCTCAATTTTTCACTCTGCAACTAAAATATACAAACTCAACTCTTCAAAACAGATAAAATAGTTTCCCCTTGGTGCTCTTTAAGTACAAATATTTTCTTGCTAATGGACTAGTAAGGGAAGCCAATTGATTGAATAGTTTGGCATGTCGCCATGGCAGTTGCATTCCTCTCTACCATACTCTTGGCCAGCATCTCTTCCACCGCTTCTCTATCAGTTTTATTCTCCCTTCTACACCTTGGGCTTCACAGACCTTGCGGGCTTGATGATGTTACCCACCTAAAAGAAGAAACACAATTGGCACAATGGTGCCAATGAACAATTCAGAACTAATAGATAATTCAGAACGAAGATGAATACAAAATATATGCAAAAAACTAAAATGAACTGAAAATAGGGTATCCATTTGAACATGTATATGAATAGTTTTCATATTCTGGTCAACATAAAAGAATCATTTAATTGTCCTCATGAAGCAACCCACTTTCAAAAAAAAATGTCCTCATGAAGATTACACAAGGTTTCAATTGTGAACATAATATTATGGGTTTTTTACATAAATACCCTCATAAATATTGGTTATGCCAAATATACCCTTCATATAGGCATATTATCAACAATATCCTCTAAATACTGTAAATGATTGCGGTTATACCCCGTGGTTCTCTTTCGTTAGAGATATATAACGAATATCGTTAAATCCTCTAAAATACCTAAAATACCCCGCGTTTAACTTCTGTTAAAGATACATAAGGGTCTTCTTCCACCTCCCAACATCTTCACAATGCGAACGACAGCCTCCCCAACTCAGGCGGCCGACTGACAGGGTCCCCATCGCAGGCGGTGGATTGGCACCCACGGCAACACACCCTCTGTCGAAGAAGCCTCCCCATCTCACGTCGCCTTCCACCTTAAGAAATCCGGCGACATATATCGGGACCGTCTGGGGCTGAGCAGCCAGTGTGCGCTGGCCCTGAGGTGCAGGCTGACGGCGAGGTTAACCCACGATCACTGTCCGGTAGATTTCAGCGGCGGACAAAGAAAATGAGTGATACGACCACCGGACAATCTAGTATTAGACGTTCATTAAATACATCGGAGTGTTATGAAGTTCCACAATGCTATTGTAGGAAAAGATGTAGGATATACATTTCGTCTCAGAAAAAGATGTGTGTGTGTGTGTTTAAAGGAGGACGATTGTTGTGGCTTTTTTGTTTGGGTTGATGATGCGCATCATAATACCGTAGAATTGAAGCATCAAATAATTTCTATGGAATCATCGATCGAGAAGAAGTTGACTATGCTAGAGAGAAAAATTGACATAATACAAGCCAAGATAGACATGACAACCGATGCTAGTGGAAGAGGGAATGACTTACGATTGAAAATGGGATTTAAGAAGATAGTAACGCCCTTACTGGGGCTGGACATATTATACTTTATCTTTCAAAATGATTGTGTTTGTGTGTGTATGCATTTCATTGAGCAACATATAAATATGCTCTCCTGAGTGTCAAAAATGCTCTTCTGTGTGTTAATATGCTCTCCTACATATAAATATGCTCTCCTGAGTGTCAAAATGCTCTTCTGTGTGTTAATATGCTCTCCTACATATAAATATGCTCTCCTGAGTGTCAAAATGCTCTTCTGTGTGTTAATATGCTCTCCTACATATCAATATTCTCTCCTGAGTGTCAAAATGCTCTTCTGTGTGTTAATATGCTCTCCTACATATCAATATGCTCTCCTACATATAAATATGCTCTCCTGAGTGTCAAACTGCTCTTCTATGTGTTAATATGCTCTCCTACATATCAATATGCTCTCCTGAGTGTCAAAATGCTCTTCTGTGTGTTAATATGCTCTCCTACATATCAATATGCTCTCCTGAGTGTCAAAATGCTCTTCTGTATGTTAATATGCTCTCATACATATCAATATGCTCTAGATTTATTCAATCTACTATTTCTAGATTTATTCATGCTTCATCATGTAGGAATGTGCTGTTCATGTGGTTGTCAGATAGATATACACTACTTGATCTTGTCTACACTCTATCTACATAGTATGGACAGTTGTGGGTCGACCCCCCCTTCTGAAGTCTATACTGTTAGAGTGTGGAGTCAGAACTCGTGCGCCTCTGCACAGGATCACACTCTGCTCCAGGAGCGCATCCACTGCTTCAGGGGAGCATTCTCAGCATCAGGGGAGCATCCTTCAGTGCCAGGGGAGCAATCGCTGCTCCAGGGGAGCATATGCTATCTGGGTTCTAGCGGGGAAGCACATGCTGTCTCTAGAGGGCATTCATTGCCTCTGGAGAGCATCACTGGCGTCAGGGGAGCATGCATCGCGGGTTCAAGACATCTCGATGTCACTTGATGCGTCGACGCAGTCTTGGCAATGCGTCAACGCAGTCTTGGCAATGCGTCGACGTGGTCTTGGCAATGCATTGATCTGACTGATGGTGGGGGAGCATCTGCAGTTGCTGGAGGGCATGCTCGGTCCCAGGAGAGCATCAGGGGGGACAGGCGAGCATGCGCTTTTGATGTATCCTGGAAGATGATTTTTGTTTATCAGGGGTATTATTGTCCTTAATGCCCTGACTAATGACGCCCTAATCACCTAGTATAAAAGGGTGGGCTGTCTCTTTGTATTGTAACCTATCTGTGATTATCTTAGTGGTTCACAGACCTGTTCATAGAACATGTTCACATAATGCTTTTCACAGAACCTACAAGACAATCATTCACATATAAACTCACAAACCATTTACAGAAGTTGTTCACATAATGCAATTAATCACAGAACCTACAAGACAATCATTCATATATAAACTCACAAACCATTTACAGAAGTTGTTCACATAATGCAATTAATCACAGAACCTGTTCACATAATGCAATTAATCACAGAACCATTCACAAATATCACAGAAAGCCACATTTCACAGCAAAAGTGTCATTGTCACAGCAAGATGACAACTTCACATATTAAACTCACAAGACACAAGTTTAAAGTTACAAATGGACAATTACCACCACGGGACACAAGCTCTCTAAAGCAAATAGTGTCATTGTCACAGCTAACATGCCAACTTCCACATTAAACAGCCAAATTTTTAAAGACAGTCATAAAAGGACACATGCCAACTTCAACTTCAACCCAACCCTACACATTTCTGAACCTAGAATTCACCACCCGGCCACGACCCCGAGCAAGAACTGTAGGAGCCCTACTCTGCACTGGGATAGAACTTGAGGAAGATGTCTGGGAGGGAATTGCACTAGATCCACCTGCAGCACTGGAATTAATTTGATTGGATGAGTGGAGGCCTTCTTCTGTAATACTAGTTTTCCCTTCCACATTAGCTTGCCCTGTCAAGCTCCCCTATGAACACAATGCACAAATATAAGGATTACATTTTATAGTAACAAGGAATTTAAATGGATCATTTACAATGATGAAATGGTCATGTAAAAAGACTACCTGACCCTGTGTTTGACTTGATGTTTGGTTACGACCCATTTGCTTTCTAGGCCTACCAGGAGGCCTCCTGCATGACATAATTTTGTATGAGTGCTAATTAAATTACTTTCATATACAAAAGTGTGTCATATATTATTACCTTGCTTGTGGAGTAGAAGTTTGACCCAATGTTGATACTGGATTCTTACATGTCTTTGCATGATGTCCAAATTGACCATACCTTTTGCACTTATGGGCCTTTGTAAATTTTTTGGCTTCATCTGGGTCCCTGATTCTCTTCTTTTTAGGTCTTCTCGGTGGCCTTCTCACAATGGGGGGCAGAACTTTTATTCCAAGTTTAATCCATTGTGTCTTGTCAGGCATAGGACTGATGCCCAAAGCATAAGTGGATTTATAAGCTACCACTGTGTAACATCTATCAATATAATCCTCCCATTTAATACCCCTTCTGCTTGCTAAGAATGCACATGCATGTATGCATGGGAGACCTGTTCTCTGCCAAGTCATACATGTACAACTTTTCTGGTTCAAGTCTACAACTTCACGTGTTTCTGGACCTGTCACCTGAGCAGTCTCGTTAAATCCTGTCTCCACTAAAAATCCACCCAATTTTCTTGACATGATAGATATGTACTTCCTGGCCCTTGGCACCAATACATCGGTCCATTTTTCAGCCCTTGACCTCCTAATGTGCATGGTCTTCATCATTTTGGAACGGATAACATCTATGCAGTCCAATATAGGTCTCCAACGTGCATCTGAGATGTAGGCATTGAATGATTCACTTAAATTGTTTGTTATATGATGGCATTTAGCAAGTGGATGGAACTGTGACCTACTCCATACGACTCCCCTCGTAGACGCTGATGTCAAATAAGCATGTGCTTGGGGAGAATTTTCTTTTATTTGCATCATCCAGTCTAAGAAATCAACTTCAGTATATGATCTTGCAGCATTCCATAGCAGTCTCTTCATGAATTCACCTGGAAATGACTTCTTGAAATTCTTATAGAGATGTCTAACACAGACCCTATGCTCAACACCTGGGAAAACAAGCGGGAGCCCGTCTTCTAACCCCTTTTGTCTGTCAGACATGAAAGACAAATCACTAGGCATACCAATGGCCTGCTTCAGAGCATCCAAAAACCATGTCCAGCTATCTGCATTTTCTCCTTCCACTATTGCTATGGCTAGTGGAAAAATTCCATTGTTCCCATCAAACGAGGTGGCAGCTAGTAAGGTACCTCTAAAGATACCTTTCAAGTGACAGCCATCCAAGCCAATTAGGTGCCTGCATCCCAACTTAAAACCCTCAATACAAGCCTTTAAACATACAAACATCCTGAAAAATCTGTCTTTGTCATTTGTTTGATATTTGACCACACTGTCAGGGTTCTTTAACACTAGTTCATGCTGTAGGTCAGGTACTCTACCATACATTGCTTCCCAAGAACCATGGATTTGCTCTAATGCCATTTGCTTGCCTCTATAAACCCGGTGGTAAGGAATGTCCACATGGTATTGAGCATTCAACCTTCTTGAAATTTCTTTCACTGTAACATCTCCTTCAGTCCTAAGCCACCCAATGCATGTACTTGCCACCCACTTCTGAGTGGCCATATGATTCCCAGCCTTATTTGCCCCCGACAAGTGTGTTCAGATTGAAGGTTCTTTATCTGAAATGTATGGCCATCAGATAAACGAGAAGCATGCATTCTCCACTTGCATCTCTTCTCAGCACAAACTACTGTGACCCTAGTTGGTTCTGATTTACTGTACTGGACTGCAAATTCATTTTTGATTGCATGCTGGGCAAGTGCTAATCTGAATGCATTAATATTGTCAAATCTACTTCCTAAAGACATATCCGGATCATGAATGTTTCGGACAATAAGGGTACCCTCACTGTCCCCTTCCTCCACCTCCATGTCACACTCAGGGTCTGAGGAGAAGCAACTATCACGACTGTCATTAGTATAAACCTCATCATCAGATATATCACCCTCCCTAAATAGAGTCTCTACCTCTTTATTGCCTGGAGGCTCAACCTCAACATACTCACTATCATCTCCTAATGGATTCTAGTCTGGATCATCTTCTGAAGGCATTGCATTTTTTGCATTAGACTTTCTTCTAGTCACAGATGTTACCGTCTTCATTTTTGGATCAGAAGAAGCTAAAGGCACGCCAATATATTGGGTGGCAACATAAAGCACAATGCACAAATCATGGCTATACTTATCAAAAAGAGAAATCGCATCCTCATCTGAACTAATTCTCACATATTTCTTAGGACTCGACTTCGGTACTAAAGCATAGAAATCAATCGTCTGGTCATGGCCCCATTTGGTGACTTGAGAAGCTAACACTCTTAACTCCCTCAAATGAGCATAATCTCTTTCAAAGGAGTAGGTTTTCTGTCTAAAACCTATGGGGATCATTCTTCCTTCTTCCTCGGTAGTCTTAAAATGCCCTCCATAGTGAAGTTTCAATGTAAATGTGTTTGCCATAACTATGCTTTCGATGCTTAAAATAAGATAGAATACAAAAGCAAAATAAAGGGGATGATAAGTTTGTATATAACACATAAGTAAGTGCAAACAGTCTTAGTAAATAGGTCTTGTACAATTAGCAAAAAATACAATTCAAACCTCAATTAATAGGTATAGACCACAAGCACGGCCACCTTGATTCACTACTGTCTAGATAGGAATACCCCCTACACATATAGAAGACCGTACTAAACGTTACTCTAAATAAATAAATCAAATAAACTATACACAAACAAAGGAATCATGCCACAATCACCTTCACCCCAGCAAGTTTATTTTCTGTAGGGTAGAGTTTACGCATTCACTTGCTATGTCTCATTCTGAAGCTGCAAATACGCAAAAATGCCCAATCTCAGACGAAGACAATAAATAATGCAAACCCTAAACCCTAATATTATCATCCTCATCAGCATATGTTCCTACCGGACACATTAACTAACCGTCGACCAGGAAATAGAAGAAGATGGCATCCACAGTCAAAAGATAAAAAATAGGGTTTTTTACATGTCGAGGGACAGAGATAGAGGAGAGGGAGACCATACGAAGAGGGGGACCGATGGGGCCGTGAGGGTTCAGAGAGAGTATGGGAGACTTACCCAGTGGAGCAGAAGAACCCTTCCGTTGTGTGAGAACCCTTCCATCGCGTGAAGGCCGTTGCAGGTCAACGATGGAGCGGGATAACCCTTCCGTCGCGTGAAGGCCGTTGCAGGTCGGAGATGGCAGACGATCCCGATGGGACCGTGAGGTCGTGGGTGAGGCTGGTGAAAGGTTTACGAAGGGGGAAACGACATCGTGTGGGCGAGGGTGGTAAACCGAAGGGTAGATTAGTCATTTACTACCGTAACCATAGTTAAACTCGAGTCAACATCACGGCGGGAAGGGTATAGCCGTAATCATTTACAGTATTTAGAGGATATTTTTGATAATATGACTATATGAAGGGTATATTTGGCATAACCAATATTTACGAGGGTATTTATGTAAAAAACCCTAATATTATTTGAAACCCTTAAACAAATAAAGAAACTCACTTGCCAAATTATTAAATCTCTGTAAAAAGTATAAATACATGTATCAAATTAAGAAGAAGACTCTGAACAATTTTTTCGATAAAAAAGAAGACTTTGAACAGACATAGCTCTTATCTGCTAAGACAAATCTTGTAACAAAATAAACAACTTTAAATTCCCAAATTAAGTATTCAAACAAACACCTTTAATCAACCCTTCATTGGTATACAAACACCACTCAAAGGACAACAAAGAGGCTAATGCAAGCTTAATGTATACGTGAAGAAAGAGCAAGTAGTGTGGTGTATATGCAAAGAGAAGCAAGTGTATGAACTATGTGAGTGAGCCTGCGTGTTTGCATATACATGCAAACACAACATTTGTTAAGCAGATGTATACATGAATCTTACCAAACCAGTTGTAGATTAGAATATCTAGGTTAATACTGTCCCACCAGCATTCGTTAAAGTTTGGCAGCATATGCCAAAAAGTTAGCTGCAACAACAGGCCAAATAAAGAAAATAAAAATCTCAAGGTATGAAAAAATGTAAGTAAAATCAAAGTGAATTAAGAACTGACCTCCATTAACTCAAATCCTATTGATAGAACCCATAAAAGAGGTTGGTTTCGGATCATTATAGCCTTACCCCACCACCCGAAGATATGAGCAACAACAAATTCATCAAACAAGGTGTCCTAGAAAAACCTAAACCAAAATCAGAAACTCAAGCATTTCATAGAAATAGTTGAATTATATGAAATTTAGGTTTGTTGGTGGAGGAAGACAGCATACATAAACGTTGATAAACATGCTTTTGGGATTCTCTGGCACATAAATACGGCAATCAGATCCATAGGATCTTTCTGGAAGTTCTGTGTATGATGAAGAGAAAAAGATAGAAATTATAGAAACTGTGACTTGCTAAAGACCTTTGTACTGAGTAATCTACACCCTAATAGCCAAATGTATTACCAACACCAAGATCTGCATGCAGAAATTTCATGAATTGTCGAGCATCATCACGACCCTGGAAACAAAATTAGAATGATAGACAATGCATAAAAAGTGTCTGAAAGGTAAAGACAAAATCTCTTTCATCGTGTGAAAAAATTTAGAATTGCATAACCAGGATTTGAGACAACAGAAAATTGATGGCATCAATAAATCTAAGTAAAATGTCCAAATAGGAAATGAAAAAAAACACATGAAATTCCAGCTAAATGAGAAATAATAAGCTGTGTTTTTCTCTTTTGAAAAGAGGGTGGGGTGTTGTGGACGCACTTTTCGATCGATTAGTTATTGTTGTTCGTTTATTCGGATGGTTGATTCGTCTGTTAAGTACGTGGGCGTGCCAGTCACAAAGTGACGATTTATTATGCGCTCGATCTGACTAATCAGACTATTGTGTGGTTCGTGTCGGGACCAAAACCCGCAGAGCCATAAAGGTCATGGCGTCATTTACATCCCCTCGGAGAGGGGAACACCCTTGATTAATCGCTGGGAATCCGGGCCTCATGGCCAAGAAATTATATCGAGAGAGGCAAGACGATAGCAGTCTCGAATCAGTCGGAAATCCCTATGCCTAGGGAAGTAAGCATTCGAAATATGTCGGTCACTCAAGGGACCATTTTGATATTCGGACGAGTGTTCGGCTTCAGGAAATCGTAATCGTCACGGAGAAAACCGGAGCATATGTATGCCAGGGCACGGCAAATTTATTGTTCAAAGGGATGGGAGACATTCGGTTAAATCCCGGTTAGAGTAACATGTCGGTCGCTCAGGGGACCGTTTAATATTCGGACGAGCATCCGACTTCAGAAAATCGTAATCGTCACCGGAAAATCAGAGCATGTGTATGCCGGGGTATGGCAAATTTATTATTCAGAGGAACGGGATACATTCGGTTAAATCCCGGTTAGAGTGGTCGGAAATCAGTGAGTTTATTGGCCCGATGCAAGATCAAGCCGGGACCATTCTGGGGGCGCTTCCCGTGGTCCAAACGAGGCTTACGTGGGCATCGTTAATATTTCTGGTGCCGAAGGGCAACGGGAAAGTGTCCCGGGACTAGATTCCAAAACAAAGACGTGTACAGAGATAGCTAGCTATAAGCCCAGGATGTGGGTTAGGCAATGACCATGATTAGGGTGAACCCGTGGTCTAAGCACGACACATGAAGGTCTTATCAATATTCCCATGCAAAGGGTCCGGGGGTGACGAGAGCCTTCTCGTTCCATTCAGATTTTTGTCGGTCATTCATGGATCACTTTATGTTTGGACAAAGGTCCGTATTGAAGGTACGACGTAAACGGAAATAAACCAGTACAAATGTATGCCGAGTTTACGGCAATCTCAATGAAAGAGCGAAAACGAATCCCAATGAGAACGAGGTCGGTTTGAAGAACTATCGGCCCAGAACAATGTTGAATTATCGCCATATTGGGATGGCTCCCAAGGTCCGAACCCGACTTGGAGGGGCGGCGTTAATGTTCCCTTTACACCGGGTCTTGAGGAGCAACGAGGCTGCAGAGCAGATCTCATCGTTTTATTATTGTTTGAACTTTTATTATTTATTATTTGTTATTTTACATTTTTTGGTGAGCTTGTTATTATTATATAATTTTTTATTATTATTGTTTTATATTATTATTTGCTTATTTATTTATTTATTTTATTGAGTTGGTTATTATTATTACTTATTTATTTATTATTATTATTATTATTATTTTATTTTTTAATTTATTGTTATTATTATTATTTTATTATTATTGTTATTTATCCCGTCTTTGTGAGTTTGTTGTTATTGTTATTTTTTGTTGCGTTTGGGGTGTATGTGGAGGAATGGGTGAGGTGGAGAGTAAAGAGTGTGCCGCTAGGGGGGATTGGGAGTGTACCGCTGGAAGGTCTAGGAGTGTACCGCTGAACACAAGAGGGAAGCTGGGGTGTACCGCTGAAGGCAGGCGAAGGTGTACTGCTGAATGGAGTAGGCTAGGGTGTACCACTGGAAGGTCTAGGAATGTGCCGCTGAAAGCACTAGGGGAGCTGGGTGTACCGCTGAAGGCAGGTGAAAGTGTGCCGGCCAGGGAGATATGTTGAGAGTGCAAAGGGCTTGAGATGGGGCTGATGAGGAGTAGGTCAAAGAGGCAGGGGCGTACCATTGGAGGGCCAAGGGAGAGTGCACCTCTGGAAGGATTGAGTTGAGAATGAAGGATTAAGGTAGGTAGGGTGAAGTTCAGATGAGTGGGGGCAAAGTTCAGAAGAAGGCCCCTTGCTCATGCAATTCTGATGGAGAATCTCAAAGGATCAACCTTCAATCTTCTTGTCATGTGATTGAGTCCCAGGTCATATTCAATAGTGCAGTTCTTTGAGTCTTGTTCAGTCCAACTCCTTGAGCCTTGAATAGTTCCTTTAGTTGATTAGAATGTTTTATTGTTGTTGGTTCCATTTGTTTGTTGCTTCCTTTCATCTTTTAACTTATTGTTATCTCTGATAATAATTCGGCAGCATCTCCCCTTGACCCGGATGGTAAGGGAATACAAGGAACATGCCCACAGGGAGTGACATGAACCAACAACTGAGGTGTGTGCCTAAGCAGCTACCTTTGGGGAAATTTTGGAAAACTCGGAGAAAACGCCGAATGGGAAACCAGTAGACCGATACAAGCTATGAGTGCACCGAAGAAATGACAGCCAAGGTGTGTGCTGCCAAGCAGGCCAACAGGGGAGGTGTGCCGCTGAGGCAGCCAAGGGTGTACCGCTAGCGGCTGGAGAGGGCGTGCCGCTGGGCAAACAAAGGGAAGTGTACCGCTAGGTAGACAAATGGGAAGGGTGTGTCGCTGGGTAAACCCAGGGAAGACTGTGCCGATGGACAGACAAATGGGAAGGGTGTGTCACTGGGCAGACCCAGGGAGGTGCGCCGTTGAAGGGCCTGAGTAGTGTGATGACCGGGGGCTTGAATAGGTGTGTGCACACCGTGGATTCTGGAGGAAAGGCTGAAAAGCCTCCTAGCCAGTGGATGAGTCCCAACCGCTGGACAAGGGTAGTGGGTGCTAACGAACCCATAGATGGAGGAAGTGAGGTACCGCTCACGCTATGGAAGGCCATCAAAAAAAGGGGAGGAGCCAATCTTGCACTGGCGAGCCAAGAACACCACACGTTGAGCTGAGCTAACCGATGACACAAGGAGCAATCATAACGAAGCTGGAAAGCCGGGGTGAAAATGCAAACCACAGACGAATGATGAGGAGAAGACAACGGATGCAACAAAAGATAGAGCCCAAGGGAATTTTTCATTCGTGATAAGAACTCCAAAAATGACAAAGGCCAGAGTCCGAAGGCCAACTACAATACACTGCAGAACAGAAAACTGTGAAAGGAGAGGAGAAAAACTGAGAAACGAAAAGAGGAGCAAAAGGAAAACAGTGCTGGGGGAGAGTTGGAACGAGGGAGGGTGCGTCCCTTCACCCCATTCCTTCTCTCCCCTATACAGGTGGCTCACTCCCTCTCAATCTCTCCACTCTTCTCTACCTTCTTCTTATTTTCTTCTTCTTCCTCTGTTGCTGCTCTCTTCGTGTGTGTGGTATCGCATGATGTCTCCCTTTTTCTTCTTCTCTTCGTGGGGGCCTTTTATAGGTGTGCCGCCGAAGGGGCAGACCTCATGATGGCACTGCCATCCGAGGTTGACTTCGGTCTCCTCAATGTCAGGCGAGGATCTCCCTCATCCAACTAGAGGGCGACACCAAGGCGGGTGCTAGATGGCGTTGAAGTGGCCGAGCTGCGCGCCGAGGGGTCTGTCTAGTGACCGTTGAGTCATCTGCCGATTTGTACCGTACGGGGGAATTCATCGCTGTGCCGCTGGAAGGGCCAGGCCGCTATGCCGTTGAAGGGGTGGAGCAACTGTGCTGCTGGAGGACCCGTTTGGGTGTGCTGCTGAAAGGGCCAAGACGGTTGTGCCGTTGGAGGGCCCGTTTGGGTGTGCCGCTAAAAGGGCCAAGACGGTTGTGCCGCTGGAGGGCATGAATTGGGTGTGCCGCTGGGGGCAGAGAGACTGTGCTGTTGGAAGGCACAGTAGGGTGTGCCGCTGAAGGGCTTGTTTGGGTGTGCCGCTGGAGGGCATAAAGACTGTGCCGTTGAAAGGCATGTTGAGCTGTTGTACTACTGGAGGGGCCTTGAGGGTGTGCCACTGGAGGCACAGGAGCGTGCCGCTGGGGCAACTGGGAGTGTGCCTCTGGGGCACTTCAGGGTGTTTTTTCTTTTCTTCTTTTCATCTTCTCTTCTCTCTTCTTCTCTTCTTTATTCCCCTGCACGTAAACATGGGGTGAGGATTTTTAGTGTCCACAAATGCCCCCCAACCGCAGACGGCGCGAGAGAGGGATGAGAGAGCGGGGCCTGCGGGTGCAGACCGACTGAGAGATTCATCAACATGATGGGGAGAGCGGGTCCGCAGACCGTAGTTAAGGTCGAGAAACTAGGCCACATGGGTTGGAACCCAGGAAGCGGGCTATGAAAGCCGAAGCTATTGGAAAGTGGGCTATAGAAGCCGAGGTTGTGGATAGCGGGCTACGAGGGCCAAAAAAAAGGGTTTATTCCTTTAAAGGTCTGGATGACAGGTCCAAATCGAAAAGGGGTATTCGTCACCCGAAGGGGACGGAAAGAAGAGTTTATTGATTCAATGACTTGGGCGGAAAGTCCGAATCAAAAGGGATATTCGTCACCCGAAGGGACGGAGAGAGGAGTTTGTCGATTCAAAAGGGATATTCGTCACCCGAAGGGACGGAGAGGATGGTTTATTCATTCAATGACCTGGACGGCAGTTCCAAGTCGGTATTCGTCACTCGAAGGGATGGAGAGAAGAGTTTGTTGATTCCATGATCTGGACGGAAGGTCCAAATCAAGAGGGGTATTCGTCACCCGAAGGGACGGAGGGAAGAGTTTGTTGATTCCATGATCTGGACGGAAGGTCCAAATCAAAAGGGGTATTCGTCACCCGAAGGGACGGAGAGAAGAGTTTGTTGACTCAATGATCTGGACGGAAGGTCCAAATCAAAAGGGATTGTTCGTGACCCCGAAGGGACGGAGAGAAGAGTTTGTTGATTCAATGATCTCGACAGAAGGTCCAAATCAAAAGGGATTGTTCGTGACCCCGAAGGGCGGGAGAGATGGTCAAGTCGCTGACATGGGCTAGTGTTAGCGCAAGTAAAAGGGGATGATTCCTTACCCGAACGGCAGGCTCGGGCCAGGGTGAAAGGTTGTTTTGTTCTTTAACACGCCGGGGGAACTGGCCAAGAAAGGTCTTTTAGTTCTCCAATTGGACGGAAAGTCTACGAGCCAGATCAGAGAAAGGGAGTCCCTTATTCTTCGGATGTGTGGAGAGTCCGGGCTGAAGTGACAAGGATATGTTTCTTCTCTAACCAGACGAAAGGTCCGAACCAAAGTGAAAGGAATCTTTTTATTCTCTAGCCGGGCGAAAGGTCCGATCTGGAGTGGAGTGGTCTATTTGTTCTCTAGCTGGGCGGCAGGCCCAAACCAAAGTGAGTGGGATCTTTTTATTCTCTAGCCGGACGGAAGGTCTGATCTAGAGTGGAAATAATCTTTTTATTCTCTGGCTGGACGGCGGGTCCGAACCAAAGTGAAAGGAATCTTTTTATTCTCCAGCTGGACGGAAGGTCCGATCTAGAGTGGAGAGAATCTTTTTATTCTCTAGTCGGACAGGAGGTCCGATCTAGAATGAGGGGTATGTTTGTTCTCTAGCTGGACAGAAGGTCCGATCTAGAGTGAAATGGTCTTTTGATTTTCTGGCTGGGCGACATGTCCAAACCAAAGTGAAGGGGTCTTTTTGTTCTCTAGCCAGACGGAAGGTCCGATCTAGAGTGAAAGGGTCTTTTTATTCTCTGGCTGGATGACAGGTCCAAACCAAAGTGAAAGGAATCTTTTTATTCTACAGCCGGACGGGAGGTCCGATCTAGAGTGGAGGGGTCGGTTTGTTCTCTAGCTAGACAGAAAGTCCGATCTAGAGTGGAAATGGTCTTTTTGTTCTCTAGCCGGACAGAAGATCCGATCTAGAGTGAAAGGATTTGATGTTCTTTAATACGCCAGGAGCACCGGCTGTGACATTCGAACCCGGGAAAGTGGACTGCAAGGGCCAGAATCGGTGTTGCGGAAGTAGGCCGTGAAGGCTAAAATCGGGGAAGCGGGCTACCAGAGCCAAAGTTGGGAAGCTGACCACAAAAGCCGAAATTGGGGAGCAGGCTGCGAGAGCCCAGATTGGGGAAGCGGACTATAGAAGCCAAAGTTGGGAGATTAGCACGCCACAAGGGCAGGAAGTAGGCCATGAGGGCCAAGATTGGGTTGTTCGAGCCAGAATTGGGAAAGCATGCTACGATAGCTGAAATTAAGTTTTATTTTTTATTTTTTTTATTTTTTTTATTATTTATTTCTTTATTCAAGCATGCAAGCATTCGTCAGTAGGCATAACATAAGTATAAATAAGACAACTCCCTCTATAGGGGATGGGATAGGGACATCGCCCATAATTCACAGACACGGTGTGGGCCAGAAGGCACAGCTAAGGGGTGGTGCACCCGTCAAGAGGATATCGCATGTCTTGCGTGCATAGCTTAAATTCACGCATTTCACCCAAGGCAACTCTTTGTGGAGTGGAGGAGCAAACGTGTGAGCAAAAGGCCCTAAACATAGGGATATGCAGGTTTTCTAAGCAACACTTCGAGGATTACTCTAGCGCCTACACATGAGTTTCAGGCTCTCGATTTCGGTAGCTTCGCACAGCCCCCATCTATTTCTTTTGGTAGCGGATTTCACCGTTCGGCGCGAGTCTTCTCATGTGTCTCAATGGGGATTCCCGGCTACTAGGATTCATCCTTATTGTAATTCTATTGCGGATTCCACCATTTGACGCGAGTTTCCTCATGTGTCTCAATGGGGATTCCCGGCTACTAGGCCTTATCCTTATTGAAATTCGCTTCACCATTTCGCGCGAGTCTCCTCATGTGTCTCAATAGGGATTTCTGGCTACTCAGATTCACGTTTCTCTCTTTTTTTTGCATCATCATTTTTTTTAAGTGGGGGTGGGCAGCTTTTTCCTCACGATTACCATTCACGCAAGTGTAGAAATTCAAGCATCCGTAGAGTGCTAAGAAGAAAGTCAGGCAATCCCTATGGTCGAAGACCATTAGACACATTGAGTGCAGGGTGGGGGAGTGTTGCCTCAGGTTTATTTTGTGAGTTGGGCTTAGCAATTTAGCCATGACTCTTCCCCTTGACGTGTGCGCCCGCCATAATTGGGTTCCTTTCGAGCATACGCCGCGACGCACGTGCATCTAGAATCGGGGCAACATTATTATTTAGCAAGGAAACGTGGTCCTAGAAAATTCTGAGGAAGTGTATTATTCTATATTATAAGTAGGCATGCAAACAAGGCAACCACACATTTTTTTTGTCTCTTTTTTTCTCTTTTCTATTTTTTTTTGCGTAAGAACATATTGTCGTTACGTATATGTATCTTGTAAGTGGTAGTAGAGGTATTAGGGAAGCAGATCGCATAGGGTCGAAAGGAAACTAGGGAAGCGAGCTGCAAGAGCCAAAGATATTGGGAAGCGGGCTACAAGTGCCAAGATTGGGAAGCAGGCTACAAGAGCCAAGGGTATAGGGAGGCGGGCTGCAAGAGCCAAAATTGGGAAGCAGGCTACAAGAGCCAAGGGTATTGGGAAGCGGGTTGCCAGTGCCGAAGTTACGGGAAGCGGGCCGTGAAGGCCAAATTCTGGGAAGCAGGCTACCAGAGCCCAAGGTATTGGGAAGCGGGCTGTAAGAGCCAAAATTGGGAAAGTAGGCTACGAGAGCCCGGAAGCAGGCTACAAAAGCCAAAAGTTGGTGAAGCGGGCTACAGACACCGAAACCTGGAAAGCGGGTTGCAAGAGCCGAAGTTATGGGAAGCGGACCTTGAAGGCCGAATTCTGGGAAGCAGGCTACAAAAGCCAAAGGTATGTGGGCTACAAGAGTTGAAACTGAAAAGTGCACTGCGAAGAGCCGAAGTTTGGGAAGCAGGCTACAAGAGCCAAAGTTGAGAAGCGGACTGCGAGGAGCCGAATCTGGGGAGCAGGCTACAAGAGCCAAGATTGGGAGAGCGGGCTATAAAAGCCGAAGCTGAAAAGTGGGCTGCGAAGAGCCGAAGTTTGGGAAGCATGCTACAAGAGTCAAAATTAGGTAGCGGGCTGCAAAGAGCCGAAGTTGGAAAAGCGGGCTATAAAAGTCGAAGCTGAGAAGCGGGCTGCAAAGAGCCGAGGTTGGGAAATCGAAAAGTAGGCTAGAAGCCAGAGATATTGGGAGCGGGCTAACAAGCCGAGAGATGTTAGAAGTCGGCTATAAAGTCGAAAGATATCGGAGAGCACGATGGAACGGATGGATTAATCTTGATAGTGGGCCTTGGCCGAAATGGCTGAGCCGTAGGGCGTCGGGTAGCGGGATGTGAGAGCCGAAGAAAAGGGTCTCTTTTTATTCTCTGGTCGGGGAAGGGATCCGGACCAAAGTGAAAGGTCTATTCTTTGATTCTCTGGCCGGGGAAGGATCTGAACCAGAGTGAAAGGTTGATTCTTTAATTCTCTGGCCGGGGAAGGATCCGAACCAAAGTGAAAAGTTGATTCTTTAATTCTCTAGCCGGGAAAAGATCCGAACCAAAGTGAAGGGTTGATTCTTAAATTCTCTGGTCGGGGAAGGATCCGAACCAAAGTGAAGGGTGGATTCTTTAATTCTCTGGCCGGGGAAGGATTCGAACCGAAGTGAACAGTTGATCCTTTGATTCTTTGGTCGGGGAAGGATCCGAACCAGAGTGAAAGGTTTATTATATGATTCTCTGGCCGGGAAAGGATCCGAATCAAAGTGAAAAGTTGATTATTTAATTCTCTGGTCGGGAAAGGATCCGAACCAAAGTGAAAGGTTGATTCTTTAATTCTCTTGTCGGGGAAGGATCCGAACCAGAGTGAAAAGTTTATTCTATGATTCTTTGGCCGGGAAATGATCCAAACCAAAGTGAAAAGTTGATTCTTTAATTCTCTAGTCGGGAAAGGATCCGAACCAAAGTGAAGGGTTGATTCTTTAATTCTCTGGCCGGGGAAGGATCCGAACCAAAGTGAAAGGTTGATTCTTTAATTCTCTGGCCGGGGAAAAGATTTGAACCAAAGTGAAGGGTTGATTCTTTGATTCTCTGGCCGGGGAAAGATCCAAACCAAAGTGAAGGGTTGATTCTTTGATTCTCTGGCCGGGAAAGGATCCAAACCAAAGTGAAAAGTTGATTCTTTAATTCTCTGGTCGGGAAAGGATCCGAACCAAAGTGAAGGGTTGATTCTTTAATTCTCTAGCCGGGGAAGGATCCGAACCAAAGTGAAGGGTTGATTCTTTGATTCTCTGGCCGGGGAAAGATCCGAACCAAAGTGAATGGTTGATTCTTTGATTCTCTGGCCGGGAAAGGATCCAAACCAAAGTGAAAAGTTGATTCTTTAATTCTCTGGTCGGGAAAGGATCCGAACCAAAGTGAAGGGTTGATTCTTTAATTCTCTGGCCGGGGAAGGATCCGAACCAAAGTGAAAGGTTGATTCTTTAATTCTCTGGCCGGGGAAAGGATCCGAACCAAAGTGAAGGGTTGATTCTTTGATTCTCTGGCCGGGGAAAGATCTGAGTCAAAGTGAAGGGTTGATTCTTTGATTCTCTGGCCGGGAAAGGATCCAAACCAAAGTGAAAAGTTGATTCTTTGATTCTCTGGTCGGGGAAGGATCCGAATCAAATTGAAAGGTTTATTCTTTTTTTTTAGTCGCCTAAAGGTCGAAGGTGAGATATTTGTCGGCTTAGATGGCGAGCAATGGGTTTATGCGCCAACCTAGATGAAGGAGTCATGATGCTGACAATGTGTTGATGCATCGGCCTAGACAGAAGGTCATGGTGCCGACAATAGGAAAGGTCTCTTGATTTTGTTGGGTGGCCAAAGGCCGAAGGTGGAAAGACCATGTCTGCCATAAGGCTCACTTCCTTTTCTTCTCTTATTCTTTTATGTAAAGAGGTAGGTTCGAAGACCACGTCTGCCTCGTGTGTCTTTTCTCTCTTTTCTTCTCTTCTTCTTTTATGTAAAGAGGCGGGTTCGAAGACCACGTATGCCTCATGTGTCTTTTCTCTCTTTTCTTCTCTTCTTCTTTTGTGTGAAGAGGCGGGTTCAAAGACCATGTCCACCTCATGGCTGTTCTTTTGTTCCGCTCTTCCTTTCTCATTAATGCCCCCGGACTGGGGTGTATTTCTCTTGATGTGCCCCCAGCTTGGGGTGTAACTTTTCTTCTGTGCCCCCAAGCGGGGTGTATCTTTCATGGCTTCTAGGCCCCCATACGGGGGTGTAACTTCTGCTTCTTATGCCCCGGAGCGGGGTATATTTCTCTTCGAATGCCCCTAAGCAGGGTATAGTCTTTGCTTCTCTTGCCCCGATCGCGGGGTGTAGTTCTTCCTCAAATGCCTCTAAACTGGGGCAGATTTTTTTGAACACCCCTAAGCCGGGGTGAATTCTTCATGGCTTCCATGCCCCCAGGTGGGGTGTATGTTTCTTCTTCAAATGCCCCTAGAGCGGGAGTGTGTTCTTCATTTCAAATGCCCCTAGAGCGGGGTGCATTTTGCTTCTAATGCCCCTAGAACGGGGTGGATTCTACCTCTTCTACCCCTCAAGGCAGGGCGTATTTCTCTTCATATGCCCCCTCGGAGCGGGGTGTAGTTTCTTTCTTTATATTCCCACTAGCTCGGGGTGTACTCTTGCTTCTTATGCCCCTACATCAGGGTAGACTTTTCTGCTTCTTATGCGCCTAGGGCGGAGGGTGTTTCTTTCTTTGTGTGCCCCCATGGCGGGGTGTGCTTCTTTTTTTGTTTCGTATGCCCCCATATGGGGTGTATTTCGGGCTTCCTGTGCACCCAAGGCAGGATGTGTTTCTTCTTTGCGTACCCCCGAATCGGGGTGTAACTTCATGCTTCTTATGCCCCCAGGCCAGGGTGGATTCTGCTTCTTTGCTTCTGTGCCCCCAGGCGAGGTGTATTTGCTTCTTGTGCATCCCACGCGGAGTGTGTTTTTTTTGTATGCCCCCAGGCCGGGGTGTGTTTCACTTTTTGTGCACCCAAGGCAGGGCGCGTGTTTCTTTCTTCGCGTGCCCCTTAGGCCGGGGTGAGTTCTTCTGCTTCTTGTGCCCCCAAGACGGGGTGTATGCTTTTCTCCATATGCCCCCATGGCGGGATATGTTTCTTCTTTAAATGCCCCTAAGTCAGGGGGTGCTTCTTTCTTTGTGTGCCCCCAGGCAGGGTATAGTCTTTCTTCTCATGCCCCCAGGTCAGGGTGTTTCTTCTTCAAGTGCCCCTAAGCCGGGGTAGATTTTTCGAATACCCCTAAGCTGGGGTGAATTCTTCATGGCTTCCATGCCCCCGTGACGGGGTAAGTTGCTTCTTCAAATGCCCCTTAAGTGGGGTATACCTTTCTTCATATGCTCCCAGGTCGGGATGTGGGTCTCTTTACTTCTGTGCCCCTAAACTGGGCTGTATTCTCGCTCTCTTTCCTTTTATACGCCCCTATGGCGGGATATACTTCTCTTCATGTGCCCCCAGGTCAGGGTGTAACTCTGCTACTTGTTGTGCCCCCGGACGGGGTAGATTCTTCTGCTTCTTCTACCCCAGAGTGGGGGATATTTCTCTTCTTATGCCCTCGTGGTGGAGTGTATCTTTTATGGCTTCTATGCCCCCCAGGCGGGGTGTGTTTCTTCTTCAAATACCCCTAAGCCGGGGTGTATTCTTTTCTTCATATGTCCCTCGAGTCAGGGTGCGTTTTACTTCTTATGCACCCCGGGCGGAGCGTGTACTTCTCTTCGTATGCCCCTAAGTCGGGGCATGTCTTTTGCTTCTTATGCCCCCATGACAGGGTATATTTCTTCTTCAAAAGCCCCTAAGCCAGGGTGCATTCTTTTGATCTTTATGCCCCTAGGTCGGGGTGAAACTCTGTTGCTTCTTATGCTCCCATGGCGGGGGTACATTTCTTCGTCAAATGCCCCTAAGCCGGGGTGTTACTTTTGCTTTATGTGCCCCTAAGTCGGGGTGGATTCTCTTCATGTGCCCCCAGGCCGGGGTGCAACTCTGTTTCTTCTTATGCCCCCAGGTCGGGGTAGATTCTTCTCACATGCCCCCGAGTCGGGGTATATTTTCTTCGTGTGCCCCCAAGAGCGGGGTGTATCTTTTGCTTCTTATGCCCCAGAGCGGGGTTGTCACGTCCCGATCCGATAGCAGCGGAACGTATTGGTCGGAACGTGGCAGCGATACAGTCGAGAATAATCAGAGCATACATAAGACACAAAATTTCTAAGGCAAGATAATATGGACAAAATATAGTCTTTATTGATAATCAAATGTCAATTACATAACTGGACTCCACTTATATGGGAAAAAGAAAAGACTCAAATACTTTATAAAGGGAAAAGACTCAAGGACAAGATAAGACTCAAGAAAACTAAAGACACCGGCTTGCTTTTTCCACAACGCTCAACACTCTTGCCCTTCCCCATCTGATGGACTATCTTCAATGTCATTACCTGAAAAACGTTAAAGATAGGCTGGTGAGCGAAACGCTCAGTAGGAATTACATCTCTCATCAAGCAGAATATAAGTGATTAGCCAATTAACATGTTCATGACGATGCAAGGCATGGAACTAGAAAATCATGACGATCAATCTAACAGGAAAGATGAAAAGGCAGTTACGAGCTCAAGAGAAATAGGGATGAATTCCCATGCAGAGTCAAGGACAAGCTATCTGAATATAACAAGGACAGATACGCGGATGAACATAACTTCAGAATTGGCTAGAATATAACAGACTTCCAATAAATATAAGCAGAATTAAACAATCTAGCAGGATATCTAAATTATCAGAATAATCAAACAACAAAATATCAGAATATCAGAACTTCTAGAATTAACAGAATTTGCAGAATGACAGATGTAATAGAATAACAGAATATAACAGATGTACAGAGTTTGGTGCAATGCCACACCCAGAATTCCCATGGTTTACAGAATTGGACTTCCGTCCTACCTGGCACTGAAAAGTCGCGGACCCACAGCCCTTAATGTTTCAGAATCAGATTTGGCCAAATACAGAGTCAAAGGGTTATGTTCTCAAATTGATGACAAGAAGATTCCAAAAGGAGTAGAGTGTCAAGACTAATGGAAAACCAAAGTGACACGGATCGGATCCATGGTTTTTAAGGTACAACCAGCTCGGCTGCCTTGAGGGAATCCAAGGCTAGCGGAGACTTACGGAGGTCTCAATGACTAACTTGTCAGTCCGAAGGAACGGAATATCCAACGGAGGACTCGTATGTCACCGAGAGTTAAGGTGTATAACGTGAACCAATCATGAAACAATGACTCCATCTACGGACGTGAGATGAGAGTGTCGAAAGACCCGAGGCATGGGTCAAAACCGGAAGAAAACGGTGAGGACATGAATGCGTTAATTATAGAATTCACGTCAATCCAATTCTATAATTAACTATAATTAAATAAACTTATTTTAATTGACGTCCGTGAGTAGTGTCCTTTTTTAATTAGCGTCCACTTGGAGAGACGTTAATTCTATAATTTTTAACTTAATTTATTTAACAAGAATTCATCTCAATATCTATTTAATCGAATAATATCAAATATATATATTCAAAGACATATTTATTTATTTAAATAATTTAGGAAAAAAAGAATATATGATAATTAGGAGAAAAATTCAAGGATTCCAAAAATATATTTTTTTATAATTTTATGTCGCATAGTTTAGTAGATATGGATTTTTAAAGATATACTTATAAGATATATATATATATATATATATATATATTAAGAATTTGACGACTATCAATTATGTCGTCAAAAGGATTTGACGACAATACATATGTCATCATTTCATAAATTGTCAATTCTTTAGTCCTCTCGTTTCTCGACGTAACTACGTCGGAATCGAGCCTATGATATACCGAAATGATGGGCTCGAAAAACTCTATCTAACCAGACGTTCAAAATAATTTTTCGTCAACAGATGGGGGATCTTGAGATAGGAGGCATAGAAAACAGTGCAACCACTCTCACTACCTTTGTCTCCGTCCCAATAGTACGCCCATAAATTTTCATGGTCAAAAGACGTCCCGACGCCCACAAATAAATCGTCAAAGTAAAAACCATAACTAACGTGCTACTGTAAAGCTAATGATTAGCCAAATAACTCTATAAAACATATTATAAATTTTATTAAATTATTTAACTAGTTAATTATATCATATAAGGACACGAAAATTAAGATAAAAACATGGGGATCCCAAGAATAAATATATATCTAAAATTTTAGGTATATGTTTAGATGTTTACATGATTATGAAATTTTAACCATGTGTTACGTTGATTATTTCATATAAAACCAACAGTATTAAAACTCAGTATGGAACGAGGACATGAATGCATGAATTTAGTGGTTAATAGGGTTTTGCTTGAGTATTGAGAACACCTACCTCGGTTTGTGTTTGAACGAGGAAGAAGGATGAAGAGGAAGTAGATGCAGTGAATAAGAATCCTTCTTCACATATGACAGTAGAAGAAGACGTACGTTCTTCAACTATTCAGCCATAATCGCATGGAGGAAGGAGAGTGAGATGCAGCAGCTTCTCCTTATTACGGCCACGGGCAGAAGAAGAAGGGGTGAGGAGCAAAGCTCCTTCACGCACGACAGTGGAAGAAAATTTCCACAGCCACCACAGCAACACTTTAACGTCTAAAAGAGCAGTGCTGCGGCCGACAGCAGCCTTGCGAAGGAAGGGAGAGACTCCACCACGGCGAGTGCAACGGCGGCACAGTAAGGTGACGCAGAAGCCTCTTTGCAGAAGGTCATCAGAAGATGCAGACGAAGATGACGAGCCTCACAGTAGCACGTCGGAGGTAACAGAGGAGCTTCGAAGATGACGATGCAGGAAGAATGCCAGAAGAAGCGAAGTCTCTGTAGCCTCCTTGCGAAAGAAGAACAAAGCCTTCTTAGTATCAGCTTGCAGTCGTCGTGAAGGAAGGAGAAAAGCCAATAGATTGGCTTGAAGGGGTTGGTATTTATAGGGTTTTGGAGACCCTATAGGGTTGGAGTTCGATTGGGAATAGCATTCCTAGTATTAGTATTTCCTTTATTAACAGTTCGAAACACGTATAACTTAAGTGTTAGAAACTTCCGAGATTTTTATCTTTTTTTCTTGATGTGATCTAGATAGGAAATTTTAGGAATATGAATTTTCCATTTTTCTATATTTGTTCATATAATTATTTTTCCAAAATTTCTCAGTCGAAAAAATGGCACTATTCATTTTAGAATAAAATAACGACTTTTATCAAGTCATTTCTTTGGTAATTGACGCCATTGTCTTAGGCGTCTCTTCCCATTTGTGATTTTCTTCAAGAACCAAAACTGTATTTATACTCTAAAAACCTTAACTATATATCCTTTCTTATGCCATTTATACTTCTTATCTAACTAATTAACGACATACACAACGTCGTCTTTTTTTAAAATAACGCCTTCACTAAGAGATGTCAATTACCTTTGACAATTTTTCCTCAGCCTCTTAAGAATCGATATTGTGTGTATATCCCTATTTTCTCAATAACTCTTTAACTATATACTTTATTTGATTTTTACTAATTTATAAATAACGACTTGCATGCAGTCGTTTCTTACACTAGATAAGCCTATATCAAAAGGCGTCAATTGAGGTTTTGGCCTTTTCTCAATGCCCTTGAAAGGACCAAAATTGTATATATATCCATTCTTTTATCCTTTATATATCTTTAGTGTATTTAAATCTTATATATATATCCTTCTTCCTTCTAATAAGATTATAATATAGTAAATGTGGAATATTAAATTTTCTAAATTAGTAAAAATATAAATTGACATTTTCTTCAAGATTTAATGATTCTTAATTCAATGAAAATTATGTTGTGCATTTGATGCTTACATAAAATAACATATTATTCTTAAATTTACTATAATACTAGAGTAGGGTTCACGAGTTCTTTTTGTAAGACTTATAAGGACGTAAGAGGGTTATGTACAAGGTCTGGGTCTCGTTTATTTATTAATTTTTAATTTATTTAAACTTCCTAGTCCTTTAATTTATCAGGGTTGCTACAGGGGTGGATTCTTCTTCTTCTACCCCGACACACTGGGGGATGTTTGCTTCTTGTGCACCCAAGGTGGGGCGTATTGCTGCTTCTGATGCCCCCAAGGTGGGGTGTATTCTTTTACTCTTTATGCCCCGATGGCCGACATATGCTTCTTCTTCTTCCACCCCCCGACGGCGGGGTATGTTTGCTTCTTATGCACCCAAGGCGGGGTGTGCTTCTTTATTTGTATGCCCCCGGGTTGGGGTGTGTCTTTTGTTTCTTACGCCCCCAGGCCGGGGTGGATTCTTCTACCTCTTGTGCCCGAGAATGGGGGATATTTCTCATCGTATGCCCTCGGCACAGGGCGTATCTTCTGCTTCTTATGCCCCCAGACCGGGGTAGATTCTGCTTCTTTTACCCCTCAAGGCGGGATGTATTTCTCTTCGTATGTCCCCCGGCATGGGGTGCAGTTTCTCGCCTCTTATGCCCCCATGACGGGGTAGATTCCTTGCTTCTTATGCCCCAGGGCCTGGGCGTATATATTCTGCTTCTAGTGCCCCCAGGGTGGGGTGTATTGCTGCTTCCAATGCCCCCAAGGCGGGGTGTAATTCTTGCTTCTTACATCCCTAAGACGGGGTGAATTCTTCTTCTTTGCTTCTGTGCTCCCATATCGGGGTGTATTCCTTTCTTCATACGCCCCATAAGCTGGGGAATGTTGTTCGTTCTACTTCAGATGCCCCCTCGGGGGGGGGGGGGGGGGGCATGTTGCTTCATGGACCCCGAGGCTGGGGTATACTCCTTCTTCAAATGCCCCTAAGTCGGGGTGGACCCTTTTCTTCTTATGCTCCCAAGACGGGATGTAGCTTCTTCAAATGCCTCTAAGTCAGGGCATATTCCTTATGGCTTCTATGCCCCCAGGCGGGGTATATTTCTTCTTCAAATGCCCCTAAGTCGGGGTGTATTCTTCTCTTTCTTATGCTCCCGAGGCGGGATGTAACTTCTTCAAATGCCTCTAAGCCGGGGCGTGTTCTTTATGGCTTCTATGCCCCCAAGCGTGGTATGTTTCTTCTTCAAATGTCCCTAAGATATGGTGTGTTCTTCATGGCTTCTATGCCCCCTGGCGGGGTACGTTTCTTCTTCAAATACCCCTAAGTCGAGGTGTATCCTTTGTCTCATATGTCCCCCGAGTCAGGGTGTACTTTGCTTCTTGTGCACCTCGGGCGGAGTGTATTTCTTTCTTTGTATGCCCCCAGGCCGGGGTGCAACTCTGTTTCTTCATTTGTGTGCCCTCAGGCGGGGTATAGTCTTTGCTCCTCATGCCCCCACAGTAGGGTATAGTTCTTCTTCAAATGCCCCTAAACTGGGGTGTAGCTTTGTCTCATATGTCCCTAGAGCGGGGGTGTGTTTCTTCTTCAAATGCCCCTAAACTGGGGTGTATTCTTTTGCTCTTTATGCCCCTAGGTTGGGGTGAAACTCTGTTGCTTCTTATGCCCCCATGGCGGGGGTATACTCCTCTTCATATGCCCCTAAGCCGGGGTGCAACTCCGTTCCTTCTTATGCCCCTAGGTCGGGGTAGATTTTTCTCACGTGCCCCCCGAGTCGGGGTGTATCTTTTTCTTGCATCTTATGCCCCCATGGCGGGGTATATTTCATCTTCTTATTCCCCGTGGCAGGGTATATGCCTGCTCTCTTCGGGAGTGGTGGTCGTGCTTGGCCTCATTACTATAATGCATTCCCCACAGCGGGCAGCAATTCATCAAGGTATAATTGTGGTTTTTTGGATCTTCTGACAGCCACTCGAGGGGCCGTCTTATGCCGGGTAGAGGCAGTAGGAAGGTGGAACGGACCGGGGCACTGCACCACGGACTTGGACCCTCCTAGAGTCGGGCGGGATGCCGGGCATCTTTTTGTCCTTTTGGTCGGCGATGCTTGCCAACTCTTCTTTTTGTCTTTTCTTTTCTTCTCTTCTTTTTTTTTGCATAATAGACCAAGGTGGGAGCGCAGGAGAGCGCTCACCCTCTCAGGGATGGGATGAGTGGTTCACTCCACCACATCAATCCCACAGTGGTAATCATTATTCAGCACGGGTCTCGACGGATATGGTCGTACAACCTTCTCCCTCCAATTCTTTCTCTTCCTTTTTGTTTCTTTCTTTTCTTTTCTTCTCCCTTTTTTTTGCTTCTTTCTTTTCTTCTTTTCTTCTTTTCTTTCTTTTCTTCTTCTTAGGGAGAGGGGGTTTGATTTCCCCTCCTTTCTTCTCTCTTTCTTTTCCCGCCAGCGGCCTTCATGATTCCTGGAAGCTGTGGGTGCCTCGGAGTAGCATCTTCGAGGCCACAAAGGTAATTTCACCTGGTCCGACTTTTCTCCTCATAGGGCTGGGGAAGACAGTATGATGGGAATCGACGCCGAGCCAGTACTTTTCATATTGCATTTATATCCTTTAGTTTATTTTTATATCCACGGGAAAGTATATGCGCAATTGTACGGCTTTATCGGCCAATGCATCATTCCCACGGATTGTGTGGGTTTCTATGTAATTTGTCAGTAGGACCAGCAAGGGGGCCCCCAGCCCTTTCCCATTGGTCCATGTCATCCATGTGGGGCTGGTCAACCATCCTAGGTGGCCATCTAGAAGGGTTGAATGCCATTTGACCACATGGGAGACAAGTGGCTTAATTAGTCCAAGGTGGGTTACCTACCTCACCTACCCATTCAACCCCATTAACCATGGTCAAGGGGGCGCCCCTCTCCCCTTAGTATTTTATTATTTTTTGTGTGTTATTCACATCCAATCTAGGCCCTCCATTCCCCTCCCCTAGATCTAATGGTGTAGATTAGGTTTGATGTAAGGCATATAAAAGGTTGTATTTTCCATTTGTTGGCATTAATGAAGAGAAAATTGTTGGAAAATCAAAAGTGTTCTTGAGCCCCTCCTCTCTCCCCCTGGTGTTCATCTCCTCCAACCACAAATTCTAGAGTGGTTCTATCTTCAATCCCCTCCCCTCAATCTCCGGTGATCATCTGTGCTGCCGCCGCCGCCGTTCATGCCGCCTTCGAGCCGCCGCGGAGCCATCTTCAAGGTTCTGTCCTTCTGGACAGAGGTGTAGTCCACGAATTCCTGCTCTCCCCCACGTGAAGATCTCAAGCTGAAATTTTGAGGATCTATTTTGTCTCTGTCTACAGTGACAACAGCTCTGAGTCTCCCATCTCCGACCACCTTTTTGATTTTTCCAAACCCTCCCAATTTCACTGAGAGTTCTGTCCATAATCCCCTACATCCAAGAATTTTCTTAGTTTTTTATCAGCCTTCTATCTATTTTTAAAAATTCGTGTTCTTCCTCAGCTACAGTGTTGTCAGCCAGATTCCAGATCCGACCCACTGCTAGTGCAAAACTCATAGAAATTCATAGCCACATCCAAACTTGTCCAAACTAGTTTTTCCGTCTTCCTAGCTCAATTTCCTACACCTTTGATGAAGACCTCAAGAGCTGAATCGGGCATCCACCCTGCGGTCAACGACAGTTATCAGAGGACAGCCCTGCAGATCTGAGAGTTCAGACACTGTACAACAACAACCTTCAAAATTCGCCAATCAGAAGTACAAGCTTGATTATTTTTCTGTAATCACCTTGGGTTGACGCCCTTCGAAGCATCTTTCCAACGGCGCCAGTTTCGTCGCATTCCGACGTCGGGGCTGATCGCAGCGTCCGTTCTCGCCGGAGCGCGCGCCAGAAAATAGAACCGGCGGATCCGTGGCCGGTTATTCCGACCGGTGCTGAACGGAGCCGCCCGGCCTCCGGCCGGCGAACCAGCGTGCCGCCAGCCCAGGGAACACTTCCACAAGTGTCCCCACCACAGTGGTGACACCGGGTCCTGCACGGTCACTCCGGACAGCACGTGGGCCCCACAGCCACAAGTTCGGGTGCTGCCGAAGAGACGCGAGAAGCCGCCCGTCAACCCAAATTCGGTCCTCCCGGGCCCAGTTGTGTAGCCCCTTACCTCCCTGCGTGGAGTGGGCGATATTTCATTGCTGTAATCATTGTGTAATATTTATCCCGGGAGTACGAGTTTCGGCCGGGTCCGTCGTCCCCACGCCGAGCGCGTGGAGGTATCGCATTCGCTCCCTTACTTGACATTTTGCTTACTTCATATATATTTGTTTATGCCGCTGCTAGAGAGCATGTGTAGGGATATCTAGCTCGCTTTATCTATTCATTACCGCTGCTGCGAGAGAGTGCGAGACCGTCCCGTGACCCGATCCGGGCACACGAGAGAGCCGATCACCCTAGCTCATTGCCAGTTTCTCAACCGTGCACGTCCGACGCTTCCCTCGTTAAGGGACAACCGCGAGCTTGTCGTGTCCGTGGTCCCGTCCCGCATCAATTTGGTATCAGAGCGAGTTGAGTCTAGGGTGTCCAAATCAAAAAAAAAGTGTCATTTACGTCTAGTCATTAGTCATTGTCTAAGTCGTGTTTAGGATCATCATTATTTTAAAACAAACAAAAAGTGTCTTTTTACATCGCATCCCTTTACTTGGTATATCAAAAGGTGTTGTCCGAACGTTAGGCTACGCCTATCGGGAAGACCGCACACTTGCGCGAGTGATCTTCGGATCGGTTAACTCCGCCACGTACTGAGTCTTAGTTTACGTCTAGGGTCCTTAGTGTGCATGCATCTCAACCTTTGCATTAGTCGGTCTAGTGTCTTGTCTCCGTGTGTATGCATGTCCATGTCCGCTATCCATGGCCGTTCCCCAAGGCCATGCGTCCAAGTGGTCATCTCTGGTGGCCCAAGCCAAGGCCTTCCTAGCCCGACCCTATATCGTTTCTAAAGCCACTCTACCTAATGGGTCCACAACGGAACTCCATTTCACCGATAAGGAGTCGGATAATTGGGTTACTTTTGATATCGTGGAGTCTCTCTCCAAGACAGGCGAGATTATCCGTGATGGTGATTTTGCTTGTGTTGAGTTCTATAGGAAGGTCGGCTCCGTTCTTTACACCGATGGTGCATGGTGCAGGATCGGCACACTTGCTGGTCCATGCATCATTTTAGGGCAAACGTGGTTAGGAGAAAGAAAGGCTAATCTTAATTGGGGCAAAGGGACTTGCACCTTATACCCACCTTACCTACCTGGCAAGATCATCCTTAAGGATAGGGCTCAATTGAGCACTCTCGTCTTTCCCGCCACCCAACCCCAGTGGCTCACTCCACCTTCGGATTCATGCTTGCCACCTCTCCTGGAGCCCACCCCTCTAGCCACCCATCATGGGAGCCACCCTCCCTTCGAGGAGCCACATTTCGAGGATGTCCATCCCGAGCCACCCGTGTTTTTTACGGGTACGCTATACATAGCCGAGCCACTTCTTAGTTGGCTCAAGGATGGCTTGGTCCCACGTCCTTACCCTTCTATGGACCCCACCTTACCTATAGTGCCCGTCAACTCCTTCCACACTACCTTTCGATCTAGTCACCATATTGATACATTGGATGACCTTATTATAGGATTAGATTCACAATGGAAGTTGACGCATCTTTTGGCCCGAGGCTTTGACCAACCCGCTAGTCTTAGCTTCACCCATCCGGCCTTAGGATCCATTACCTCCGTGTGCACCGTGGGGTGTGTCACCACGGAGATTCTTCTACTCCTCCCGATGCCGGCCGAGTCTGACTTCATTCCCTTTTGCCCAAAGGAGGAGTCCTATTTTCTACACATGTCCGTCGTCCGACCGATCATAATGTATGGTGGTGATTATGAATTCCAAACTTGGGACCGAGTCATGGGAGAATCCACTTCATGGGGTCATACCTTCTTCGACCCTTTTGACCCCTTCACTAGTGAACCTCCCGAGCTTTCATACTCACTCCACCTCTTCCGCGGAGTTCACTATCCCACCTTTTTCGCTCGGGCCAAGTAACCTCCACATAGCCATAGGTCCGAATTTTCATATGGGGGTAATGAAAACTTTGGTTTGTCCGATCCATCCAAACCACCCGCACCTCCCGAACTTCCCACATCCAAGCCCAATGTCCATGATTGGTGCATCGTAGGGTGTCTAGGAGTTCCCCATGACGTCAACCTCCGGTTACGTCAAATGCATGCATGGCACACGTTCGGGTGTCCTGGTCCGCCGTCATCCATGTACGGGTCGGACTAACATTAGGTGTGTCTAGGGTCATAGATGAGTTCGTGTGTTTTCCTTGTGTGGTTTGTTTTGTGTGGTTTGTTTGCATGGTTTGTGTGTCGTTTGTCTGCATGTGTCTTGTACAAGCTCGTTGTCGTTCTCTTATGAGTAAGAGGCGAGTGGACTCATTCGATGAGTATGGGATCGGTTCTGCATCTATACCCGGATCAGTCACCTACAGGGGCTCAGCGGTGATTCCTAGTGAGTCTTCGAGCTGCTTCCTTCCCTTTGAGAGTGCCCCACCCGGAGTGCCCACCTCTAGCCCATGGCAGCTTGCGCATATCGAGTATATATGGAATGAATAGGTGACGGTCACTTGGAGTGGAGCATACCCGCGCTACTTGGCACGGTGACGGATCCGCCGGAGTACTCGAGCATCCATACCCCTACTCGACGGGGTCGAGTTCCTCCCACCCGGGGAGAGTTGATGGGAATCGTCGCCGAGCCAGTACTTTTCATATTGCATTTATATCCTTTAGTTTATTTTTATATCCACGGGAAAGTATATGCGCAATTGTATGGCTTTATCGGCCAATGCGTCATTCCCACGGATTGTGTGAGTTTCTATGTAATTTGTCAGTAGGACCAGCAAGGGGGCCCCCAGCCCTTTCCCATTGGTCCATGTCATCCATGTGGGGCTAGTCAACCATCCTAGGTGGCCATCTAGAAGGGTTGAATGCCATTTGACCACATGGGAGACAAGTGGCTTAATTAGTCCAAGGTGGGTTACCTACCTCACCTACCCATTCAACCCCATTAACCATGGTCAAGGGGGCGCCCCTCTCCCCTTAGTATTTTATTATTTTTTGTGTGTTATTCACATCCAATCTAGGCCCTCCATTCCCCTCCCCTAGATCTAATGGTGTAGATTAGGTTTGATGTAAGGCATATAAAAGGTTGTATTTTCCATTTGTTGGCATTAATGAAGAGAACATTGTTGGAAAATCAAGAGTGTTCTTGAGCCCCTCCTCTCTCCCCCTGGTGTTCATCTCCTCCAACCTCAAATTCTAGAGTGGTTCTATCTTCAATCCCCTCCCCTCTATCTCCGGTGATCATCTGTGCCGTCGCCGCCGCCGTTCGTGCCACCTTCGAGCCGCCGCGGAGCCATCTTCAAGGTTCTGTCCTGCTGGACAGAGGTGTAGTCCACGAATTCCTGCTCTCCACCACGTGAAGATCTCAAGCTGAAATTTTGAGGATCTGTTTTATCTCTATCTACAGTGACAACAGCTCTGAGTCTCCCATCTCCGACCACCTTTTTGATTTTTCCAAACCCTCCCAATTTCACTGGGAGTTCTGACCATAATCCCCTACATCCACGAATTTTTTTAATTTTTGATCAGCCTTCTATCTATTTTTAAAAATTCATGTTCTTCCTCAGCTACAGTGTTGTCAACCAGATTCTAGATCCGACCCACGGCTAGTGCAAAACTCATTGAAATTCTTAGCCTCATCCAAACTTGTCCAAACTAGTTTTGCCATCTTCCTAGCTCAATTTCCTACACCTTTGATGAAGACCTCAAGAGCTGAATCGGACATCCACCCTGCGGTCAACGACAGTTATCAGAGGACAGCCCTGCAGATCTGAGAGTTCAGACACTGTACAACAGCAACCTTCAAAATTCGCCAAGTAGAAGTACAGGCTTGATTATTTTTCTATAATCCCCTTGCGTTGAAGACCTTCGAAGCATATTTCCAACGGCGCCAATTTCGTCTCATTTCGACGTCGGGGCTGATCGGAGCGTCCGTTCTCGCCGGAGCGCGCGCCAGAAAACAGAACCGGCAGATTCGTGGCCGATTATTCCGACCGGTGCCGAACGGAGCCACCCGGCCTCCGGCCGGCGAACCAGCGTGCCGCCAGCCCAGGGAACACTTCCACAAGTGTCCCCACCATAGTGGTGACACCGGGTCCTGCACGGTCCCTCCGGACAGCACGTGGGCCCCACAGCCACAAGTTCGGGTGCTGCCGAAGAGACGCGAGAAGCCGTCCGTCAACCCGAATTCGGTCCTCCCGGACCCAGTTGTGTAGCCCCTTACCTACCTGCATGGAGTGGGTGATATTTCATTGCTGTCATCATTGTGTAATATTTATCCCGGGAGTACGAGTTTTGGCCGGGTCCGTCATCCCCACGCCGAGCGCGTAGAGGTATCGCATTCGCTCCCTTACTTGGCATTTTGCTTACTTCATATATATTTGTTTATGCCGCTACTAGAGAGCATGTGTAGGGATATCAAGCTCGCTTTATCTATTCATTACCGCTGCTGCGAGAGAGTGCGAGACCGTCCCGTGACCCGATCCGGGCACACGAGAGAGCCGATCACCCTAGCTCATTGCCGGTTTCTCAACCGCGCACGTCCGACGCTTCCCTCGTTAAGGGACAACCGCGAGCTTGTCGTGTCTGTGGTCCCGTCCCGCATCACAGTACCTGAAATTCATCAAACCAGGCAAACATCATTTATTAGGAGGCCATGAGGCCCTGAATCCCCGGCGAAGAGATGAAGGATGGTTCTGTCCCACCGGGGGTGCCAGACTTGTGGACGCACTTTTCGATCGATTAGTTATTGGTGTTCGTTTATTCGGATGGTTGATTCGTCTGTTAAGTGCGTGGGCGTGCCAGTCACAAAGTGACGATTTATTATGCGCTCGATCTGACTAATCAGACGATTGTGTGGTTCGTGTCGGGACCAAAACCTGCTGCGCCATAAAGGTCACGGCGTCATTTACATCCCCTCGGAGAGGGGAACACACTTGATTAATCGCCGGGAATCAAGGCCTCATGGCCAGGAAATTATATCGAGAGAGGCAAGACGATAGCGGTCTCGAATCAGTCAGAAAGCCCTATGTCTAGGGAAGTAAGCATTCGAAATATGTCGGTCACTCAAAGGACCATTTTGATGTTCGGACGAGCGTCCGGCTTCATAAAATTGTAATCGTCATGGAGAAAAACGGAGCATATGTATGTCGGGGCACGGATAATTTATTGTTCGAAGGGATGGGAGACATTCGGTTAAATCCCGGTTAGAGTAACATGTCGATCGCTCAGGGGACCGTTTAATATTCGGACGAGCGTCCGGCTTCAGAAAATCATAATCGTCACGGGAAAATCGGAGCATGTGTATGCCGGGGTATGGCAAATTTATTATTCAGAGGAACGGAAAACATTCGGTTAAATCCCGGTTAGAGTGGTCGGAAATCAGTGAGTTTATTGGCCCGATGCAAGATCAAGCCGGGACCATTCCGGGGGTGCCTACCGTGGTCCGAACGAGGCTTGCGTGGGCATCGTTAATATTTCCGGTGCCGAAGGGCAACGGGAAAGTGTCCCATGACTAGATTCCAAAATAAAGACGTGTACCGAGATAGCTGGCTATAGGCCTAGGATTTGGGTCAGGCAATGACCATGATTAGGGCGAACCCGTGGTCTAAGCACGACCCAGGAAGGTCTTATCAATATTTCCATGCAAAGGGTCCGGGGGTGACGAGAGCCTTCTCGTTCCATTCAGATTTTTGTCGGTCATTCATGGATCACTTTATGTTCGGACAAAGGTCCGTATTGAAGGTACGACGTAAACGGAAATAAACCCGTACAAATATATGCCGAGTTTACGGCAATCTCAATGAAAGAGCGGAAACGAATCCCAATGAGAACGAGGCCAGTTTGACGAACTATCGGCCCAGAACAATGTTGAATTACCGCCATATTGGGATGGCTCCCAAGGTCCGAACCCGACTTGGAGGGGCGGCGTTAATGTTCCCTTTACACCGGGTCTTGAGGAGCAACGAGGCTGCAGAGCAGATCTCATCGTTTTATTATTGTTTGAACTTTTATTATTTATTATTTGTTATTTTACATTTTTTGGTGAGTTTGTTATTATTATTCAATTTTTTATTATTATTATTTACTATTATTATTTGCTTATTTATTTATTTATTTATTGAGTTGGTTATTATTATTATATATTTATATATTTATTTTTTTAAATTTATTATTATTATTATTTCGTTATTATTGTTATTTATCCCTTCTTTGTGAGTTTGTTGTTATTGTTATTTTTTGTTGCGTTTGGGGTGTATGTGGAGGAATGGGTGAGGTGGAGAGTGAAGAGTGTGCCGCTAGGGGGGATTGGGGAGTGTACCGCTAGAAGGTCTAGGAGTGTACCGCTGAGCACAAGAGGGAAGCTGGGGTGTACCGCTGAAGGCAGGCGAAGGTGTACCGCTGAACGGAGTAGGCTAGGGTGTACCGCTGGAAGGTCTAGGAATGTGCCGCTGAAAGAACTAGGGGAGCTGGGTGTACCGCTGAAGGCAGGTGAAAGTGTGCCGGCCAGGGAGATATGTTGAGAGTGCAAAGGGCTTGAGATGGGGCTGATGAGGAGTAGGTCAAAGAGGTAGGGGCGTACCGCTGGAGGGCCAAGGGAGAGTGCACCTCTGGAAGGATTGAGTTGAGAATGAAGGATTAAGGTAGGTAGGGTGAAGTTCAGATGAGTGGGGGCAAAGTTCAGAAGAAGTCCCCTTGCTCATGCAATTCTGATGGAGAATCTCAAAGGATCAACTTTCAATCTTCCTGTCATGTGATTGAGTCCCAGGTCATATTCAATAGTGCAGTTCTTTGAGTCTTGTTCAGTCCAATTCCTTGAGCCTTGAATAGTTCTTTTAGTTGATTAGAATGTTTTATTGTTGTTGGTTCCATTTGTTTGTTGCTTCCTTTCATCTTTTAACTTATTGTTATCTCAGACAAAAATTCGGCAGCATCTTCCCTTGACCCGGATGGTAAGGGAATACAAGGAACATGCCCATAGGGAGTGACATGAACCAACAACTGAGGTGTGTGCCTAAGCAGCCACCTTTGGGGAAATTTTGGAAAACTCGGAGAAAACGCCGAACGGGAAACCAGTAGACCGATACAAGCTATGAGTGCACCGAAGAAGTGACAGCCAAGGTGTGTGCCGCCAAGCAGGCCAACAGGGGAGGTGTGCCGCTGAGGCAGCCAAGGGTGTACAGCTAGCGGCTGGAGAGGGCGTGCCACTGGGTAAACAAAGGGAAGTGTACCGCTAGGTCGACAAATGGGAAGGGTGTGTCACCGGGCAAACCCAGAGAAGACTGTGCCGCTGGACAGACAAATGGGAAGGGTGTGCCGCTGGGCAGACCCAGGGAGGTGCACCGCTGAAGGGCCTGAGTAGTGTGATGATCGGGGGCTTGAATAGGTGTGTGCACACCGTGGATTCTGGAGGAAAGGCTGAAAAGCCTCCTAGCCAGTGGATGAGTCCCAACCGCTGGACAAGGGTAGTGGGTGCTAACGAACCCATAGATGGAGGAAGTGCGGTACCGCTCACGCTATGGAAGGCCATCAAAAAAAGGGGAGGAGCCAATCTTGCACTGGCGAGCCAAGAACACCACACGTTGAGCTGAGCTAACCGATGACACAAGGGGCAATCATAACGAAGCTAGAAAGCCGGGGTGAAAATGCAAACCACAGACAAATGATGAGGAGAAGACAACGGGATGCAACAAAAGATAGAGCCCAAGGGCATTTCTCATTCGTGATAAGAACTCCAAAAATGACAAAGGCCAGACTCCGAAGGCCAACTACAATACACTGCAGAACAGAAAACTGTGAAAGGAGAGGAGAAAAATTGAGAAACGAAAAGAGGAGCAAAAAGAAAACAGTGCCGGGGGAGAGTTGGAACGAGGGAGGGTGCCTCCCTTCACCCCATTCCTTCTCTCCCCTATACAGGTGGCTCACTCCCTCTCAATCTCTCCACTCTTCTCTACCTTCTTCTTCTTTTCTTCTTCTTCCTCTGTTGCTACTCTCTTCGTGTGTGTGGTATCGCATGCTGTCTCCCTTTTTCTTCTTCTCTTCGTGGGGGCCTTTTATAGGTGTGCCGCCGAAGGGGCAGACCTCATGATGGCACTGCCATCCGAGGTTGACTTCGGTCTCCTCAATGTCAGGTGAGGATCTCCCTCATCCAACCAGAGGGCGACACCAAGGCGGGTGCTAGCTGGCATTGAAGTGGCCGAGCTGCGCGCCAAGGGGTCTGCCTAGTGACCGTTGAGTCATCTGCCGGTTTGTACCGTTCGAGGGGAATTCACCGCTGTGCCGCTGGAAGGGCCAGGACGCTGTGCCGTTGAAGGGGCAGAGCAACTGTGCCGCTGGAGGGCCCGTTTGGGTGTGCCGTTGAAAGGGCCAAGATGGTTGTGCCACTGGAGGGCCCATTTGGGTGGGCCGCTGAAAGGGCCAAGACGGTTGTGCCGCTGGAGGGCACGAATTGGGTGTGCCGCTGGGGGCAGATAGACTGTGCCGTTGGAGGGCACAGTAGGGTGTGCCGCTGAAGGGCTTGTTTGGGTGTGCCGCTGGAGGACATGAAGACTGTGCCGTTGAAAGGCATGTCGAGCTGTTGTGCCACTGGAGGGGCCTTGAGGGTGTGCCGCTGGAGGCACAGGAGCGTGCCGCTGGGGCAACTGGGAGTGTGCCGCTGGGGCACTTCAGGGTGTTTTTTCTTTTCTTCTTTTCTTCTTTTCATCTTCTCTTCTCTCTTCTTCTCTTCTTTATTCCCCTGCACGTAAACATGGGGTGAGGATTTTTTGTGTCCACATGTGTATCAATAGTTTTAATAACAAATAAATAGAGGTGATACATCCAAAATCTGACGTATGATAGCTCAACCATAAAGCAAACCCAGCACTTAATAACCCAAAGAAAACACAAAACACATCTTCTAAGCTTTCACTGCCCCTGCCCCACCTTGATCACAAGAAACGACAAAATAGGGTATCCATTTGAGCATGTTTCTTGGAAGAAGTATCGTCTGGATGGAGATTCAGTTCCTCTTCAATGACAAAAATGCATTGCTAATTGATTGAACAATTGACTGTACAAAAGCCTTACAAAGCACCAAATAGACTATAAGTTTGATTTCTCCTGTAATTCACTCTATCAATTTGGTCTATTTTCTAGGGAAAAATATATATGAATTGTCATGCAATATCAGATATGATGATTTGCATACCAGTTTCAGCTATGAACTTAGTGTGCATGCCCCTTCAGTAGGCAATCCACAAACTATTGGAGATGAGTGAAGGTGTTAAGATGTCAACCTGCAAATAAAACACATTTAATCACTGAAACCTAGTTTCAAGAATGCTAGGTAATCCGGCTATGGACTACCAAAATGTTTGCATTTGAAGTTTATTGCTATTATAGTGTGTCTACCTCATTATCTTCATTGTTTAGCCTATCAGATAATTGAGCAAAAGATGTTGTACTCGAGGAAGTTTGTGGATTGCTTTCTTGTCATTATTCAAAGACCTCATCACATATAATCTGCCCAGATATTTTAGGAAATAAAGAAGTTACAAAATAAGCTGTTGAATTGGTGGAGATAAGCATCGTAAGGAACAATAGATGCAGAAAAACATTTTGCATCCCATGATCCCAAGAATGCAGAGATAGAAGACAACATGTTTGCATAAGGTTCAGAAAGTCTAACTTGCATCTAACTTTCTTTTGATACACTCCTGTACTACAGTAAATTCAGTGTCATCTTTAGGACTGGAAATAGCGATGCACATCATTCATACCTAGTATGAACAAAAAGTTCCTTCCCCATGCATCATCTCATACTCTTTCTGCCATTATAAAGGGTATTTTTCAAAGTGAAATAAATAAGGGTAAGCAAAACTGAGATCCTGAGAAGTAAATCCTCTCCAATTTGAAGATCCTCCATCCTAGTTCTGCTTGTAGCACGGGTCTTAGCAAATGCCTAAATGAAAGGTTTCTCACATGCTCACTCACAACTGGTAGGTGCCACCTGTTTTCCTTCTTTTCCCCGAGAGTCTCATATTGGATATCCTGAAAAAGAGCTAATATACCAACCATGCTGCACCTTTTGCATTTTGTATGTGATTTTAGTGCCATGCTACAACTAGCGTCAACCACGAAGATCATCTGTATAGATATGGTGAGATACTGACCCCTACAAAAAGAAAAAAGGCCATAAAGGACTATTTCTTAGTGAACCAAGTGCTAAAAATTAATCAAATAGAAAGTAAAATTCAACAATAGCAAGAACATAGACATGTCTGTTGACCTTTGGAAATAAAGCATGTTTTGCATAGCACTGTGGAAAACCAAACAAAGAGAAATGTTTACAATTGCTGATCAATTTACAAATAACAAGATATCAGATAAAGAAGAGTCTGACTACAAGACTACTTTGGAAGAGGTTTTGACAAATACTAAATAGTGGATAGGATAACCGTTGAAAAAACTGGGAAATTTCATAGATGTGCAATGACTAAATGGTAGAATACTCATTCTACATGAGTGGAATCATTTATTTAACTTATGAATGTAAGAATGATCAACTTTATTTAAATGCACTTATAGAAATCAGACCCACATTTGTTACTACTGTCTTCATGTTGAACAGCTTTTGAGATGCAATGAGTGGTGGTATTATCAAAATGGTGTGTCCAAGCAAAAATGACTTAATAAAGAAACACATTTGATTCCATGTCTTTTAACTAAACGTACATTCACCAAAATTAAATATGTGAATTATCATGAATTCCACATTGCTTCAAACTTCCATACTTGCAAGCAAAAGTCTGGACACCATTATGGACCAGGTATTCACCAGAAGTCCTCTCTACCTTTGGAGGAGCAACAAGATGGTGGCTTGGAAGCTTCAATTCACCATCATACTGAAGCATTGCGGCATAATGAATTTTTGGAACCCTAACATGATCAAATTTATCAAAGTTTTCATATTCAAATGCTTTGACAACCATGACCATACGATTAGCACGGAAGTTGAATGTCACAATAGGATCACCATCTACTATAGGACCAACTACTTTTCCACTTACATCAACAATAATGAAAGGTGGCAAGCATTGGTCATTGGCCTTGGGAGCCTCTCAACTTCTTGATAGCTTCCACAGCACTACGAAATTTGTGTGGTGCCTCACCAAGAGCCTGGGCATCCCAACCACGTTTAGTAACATCCCAGTTATTTTACAGAACACACCATATTAAGAATGTTAAATAAGTCATTACATCATCCTCTAGTTTTTCATTTATCAGCAATTATATGTGATCCCTCTATCTGGAGGAAGATCATTCTGATGACACATCACAAGTCACGTTAAGATATAGGAATGCAGTAAAGGCACTCAAGAAAACCACAAATTTGATGTTTGAGGGATGCAATCCTCCATCCAAAAGGCACCAGCTGCTAGATGGCATTGTGGTTAGCTGTTCTCCATAGACAAGGAGGACAAGGAGGATTATATAAAAACCATTAGGCGGGGTATTTCACTGAATGAATATAACTGATCAGGTCAACCAGTATAGATAAAATAGCTTAAGATTTCAAACAATGAATCAACAAAGCTTAAGACTTCAAACAATGAATTCCATTGGAGCACCAGTATAGATAAAAAGCTAAAATTCTATTGGAGCATATGTCTAAACAAGGAATAATTCTGGAATGTATAAAAGCAACAAAAAGGATTCACAGGCAAAAACATTAAGAAGCCAGTATTTTCCCATAATAATCAAGACTTTGTTGGACAAAGAAGCCCATATATGACCAAAAGCTAAAACAATGTAGCATGTTTAGAAAAACCAAGTCCAAATTGACTAGATACATACCAACTATAAATTAGATCTCCTAGAACTAGATGGTACAAACATCTGATCCTAATGCAGAACTTGAAATAAATCTTCTTAACATGAGGTAATTGTGTGTACCTTAACAACATGTGTTTGGCCAGAGATTGTCTCTAAACCAGTTTTCAAGAAACAAATTTCACCACAAACATAAGCTGATACTTGATAGAGCCTTGTCTTGTTGCCTTGGTTCAATGTTTTCATGACCACAACGCCTCATTTTCTTGCATCTTCAAGTAATTGATGCATCGTTTGCTGCACGCACATGGGTAAGAAGTGAGTGATTGACCATGGAAATTTCAGGAACTGATGAGAAATAAGAAAGTATGGTTCTTCAGTTACCTTAATACACACCAATGAATAATGAATATCGCTCTCAGATTTTTGGTAGTGAAGAACAAGTCAGACACTGAATGGACAAAAGAAGCAATCTGATTAGCTCACTAGTGAAATCCGATGTTTGATACGTGAACTTTAGAAATTACACCTGCTTTCAGTAGGAAAAGGTCGTATTCTATGGAATGAAGATATCCATATCTTATGGTTGTTTTCTACCATCTTCTAGAAGAGAGGCAGAAATGAATGCTCAGAATCGCCAAAGAACCTCAGAGCCTTCTTATTTATGGCATTACCATCAGGAAACAATTTTAGTAGGGTACATCAGGTTACAATTTTTAATTCTTTCTTATATCCTCTGTTTAGCTATCTCTTGCAGATGAACTTTTTACAGTTTTATCTCTGCAGACTCAGGAAATTGAGTTCTAAACATAAATCAATAAGAACTTGAATTAGCAAACAACATGAATTCATGACAAGCCATGCTAGGCACACTGGAAAACATACTTTATATCATAAGTAATAAATTAAAATGATGCCCGTTAGATTAACTACATATCCAAGTATAGGGAAGTAGGAATCCATGTGAATAAGTGCACCCTACTTTCCTTTTCTTGGTTTTCCTTCTTTTGTAAATTTTAAAAGATACAAATATAACTTACAAACCTTTGAATGACAAGAAATAAGAGATTTGTATGGGATGTTGTTAAACTTCTGCATTCCTTGGTATAACAGAAGTCCCTCAGCACAAGTATGCAAGCCCCTTCATTCCAAGTATCCAAAGCTTGTTAATCAAGCAAACACTACTATATGCATTTTGGTGAAGCAATTTGACTTGCCCAGAATAATAAAATGTCTGCAAGTTCAAAGTCTAGAACACTCAATTGAGATGAGTATATAGCAAGTTACAGCAATGCACATTTCCATCCTTGGCAATTGCGAAAACTAACACAGCGTAATATCCGGGAAAGGGCCATTTTAACATATGAAAATTGTCACATTGAGATTCACGTGATAATATCCATCAAGAGAATGGTGTTCCTAAGAATGCCTTATGCTCCCAAGCCTGACGTAACTCGACTTTAGAACTTGAGCTTTGGTTCAGGTTTAGTAGCAAGATATATCCTATCCATTCCGGAGGCCTTCCAATCTTGAACAATGAAAATTTTTGAACAAAAATAAAAACTAGTTTTTCCCCAACATCTTGTGTCCTATGAGTAAAAGACAAAAGGGGGGGAACTTGCACGGGCGCCATCGGTGGCCGTGGCCCTACACAAGGGGGGAGGTCGGTAGTGCTACTGTTGATGCTACTGTTGCTGTTTACAGTGGATAGTTGATGATCAGAATAGTTGGGTGTATCTCTAGAAAGCATACACTATACAAACACTGGAGTAACCCTCTTCATCATGGATGACTTTGCGCCACCAATCTAGGGTCAACTTAGGACTTGGAGGACTGAATCCATGAGAATTGAGTTGTTTTCCTAGCTGGCTGTCAATCTGATGCCAGTGCTTGCCCCAACTGTACGAAAAACCTGATCTAAGTTTGTCAGCAGGGAGGGGAAAACTATGCAGTCCACATGCAGAGACAGCACCAAGCGGTCAGGAAGGTAATCGCCTCACTCTTTATGTGTTATTAATAAAGTTATTTACTAGTTTGAAACTGTTATGTAACCTTCAAAAACTTAAAATTTCATCTTATCCAGAAAGGTGGTCCATGAAAATTCATTTATTTATTTATGTTCAAAGTGTAATGTATTTCCCTACAAAAATTGACTTTACTTCTCATTCCAAGGCCATAAAAAAAAATCAACTCATTATGCTTCCCTTTTTGCTTCATATTCAAGGCAACTCACTCTATCCCAAGTATTCGATGCAATTAAAGTTGAAGAACAGTATTGACTTAGAGAGACCTCCACTCAAACTACAAACCCAAAGCCAAAATAGTTGAAAACAAACCATTTAAATCCCACAAGAAGTCCGTTCCTCCGAAGTGCAACTATTTTAAGAAAAATCATCATCCATTCCATCACCAAAAATCTCAAAACCCAAATCCTCAAAAGAAGTCAAATGAGAACAATAGGGAGTGCTACTGCTATGTGTGTAGGCGAACGAATCATATAGAATTTCAATGCTATTTTTGAAAGAAATATGTCTGAAAGGTAAAAAGGAATGGTCCTCTTCCAACTGGCCCTCAAGTCAACATGGTGACTGCAGGTGCTGGTGCATCTGAGCCTGCATTTAGGTTAGTTCTCTTAAATCCTGAAGTGAACTAAACCAATTTGCCTATTGATTGGTGGATTGACACCGAAGCTAACATTCATGTATGTGCTGATCGCTCTTGATTTTTCACTTATCAAGACTCAGGTGCAGGAGTTGTGACGATGGAGAACAATGCGGAGGCACAAGTGATAAGGATTGGAAGAGTAGATCTGAAGTTGACTTTAGGCAAAACATTAACCCTTCACGGTGCTCACCATGTTCTCGACATTAGGCGAAATCTCATCAGTAGATCTCTCTTAGTGTAGTAGGGTTTTAAGTTAGTCTTTGAGTCAAATAAGGTTGTAATAACCAAAGGGTTATCTTTCATTGAAAAAGTGTTTATGTATGATGGTCTTTTCAAGTTGAATATATGTATACCATCTTTTGAATGATCAATTACGTTAAATGTTGAATCGTCCAATACATGACATTCAAGATTGGGGCATGTTAATTATAACTCAATTAAAGGACTAATAAGGTTAAATTTGATCCCTAACATGGACCTCCAACTTTATAATAGATGTGAGATTTGTGTGAAAGTCAAATTACCTAAACAACCCTTCAAATCAGTTGATAGAGATTGTGATGCCCTAGAACTAATAGACAACGATGTGTGTGATGCTGGATGGATCTCTAAAGGTGGCAACAAATACTTTGTGACATTCATTGATGATCAATCTAAATATTCCCGTCTCTATCTAATCAAAACCAATAAGAAATTTTAAATAAATTTTAAATCTATGAGGCTAATGAAGCTAAAAGCCAAAAAGAAAATAAACTTAAAATACTTGGGTCTGATAGAGGAGGAGACTACACCTCTGTTGCACTCACTCAATTTTGTCAAAAAAATAGAATAATACATGAGGTGACTACCCCTTACTCTCCCCGATCCAATGGTATAGTTGAAAGGAAAAATAGAACATTAATGGATATGGTTAACTCAATCCTGATTAGTTCAGGTTCACCCAAGAACTTGTGGGGGGAGACCCTCTTAACCGGCTATTATATTTTGAATAGAATTCTTTCAAACATAATGACGCCACTCCATATGAAATTAAAAACGTAGAAGACTGAACTTAATTTTTCTCAAAGTGTGGGGGTGCTTTGCGAAAGTAAAAATACTTGATACTAAAAGGAAGAAAATCGAACCTAAAATTGTAGACACCATTTTTATCGAGTATACTATAAACTACAATGCTGATAAATTTTCTAGCAATACGAATAGATTTTTAGTAATTAATTCTAAAATAATGATGTATCAAACAACACCATAATTGAAGCTAGAGATGCAATCTATTTTGAAAATGTATTTTCTTTTAAATCTAGAATTGAAACCAATATAGGAAATAATGAACCTAGCTTCCCCTTTAACCTCACTAGCCTTAGAGAAGAAGAAGAAGAAGAAGAAGAAGCTCCTACAAAGCTTAGGAGAAGTAAAAAGAGTATAACATAAAAAGTTTTTGAAGATTTTTATGCACTATTAATAGAAGACTCCCTAACTACATATTCTTTTGCTATGAACTCTATGGACTCACCTTTCTGGAAGGAAGCCATAGATAATGAAATGAATTCAATAATAAAAAATAACACTTGGGTTTTAACTAATTTATCTCTCGGATGTAAAACATTAGATGTAAATGAGTCTTTAAGAAGAAATTGAAAGTAGATGGATCAATTGATAAATATAAGGTCTGGTTAGTTATCAAAGAATTTTCACAAAAGGCTAACATAGATTATTTTGGTGTATATTGTCATGTGGCCAATATATATCACCACCATTAGAGTCTTAATTGCCCTAACATCCCTACATAAACTAGTTATACACCAAATAGATGTAAAAACTACTTTCTTAAATTGTGAATTAGAAGAGGAAATTTATATGGATCAACCTGAGGGTTTCATTGTTCCAGGTCAAGAAAAGAAAATATGTAAATTAATCAGATCACTTTATAGTCTAAAATAAGCATCCAAACAATGACATGAAAAAATTCGATGAAACCATTCTTTCTTATGGTTTTAAAATCAACCAAACTGATATATATTTGTACCATAAGATGTTTGGTGAAAATGTTGTCATCTTGTGTCTGTATGTTGATGACATTTTAATCTTTAGGTCCAATATGCAAGTTATAGAGGAAGTAAAAGAATTTATGTCTTAGGATTTTGACATGAAAGACTTAGGTGAAGAAGACCTAATCCTAAACACTGGAATCATAAGAAAATCAGGTGGAATAACCTTGCCACAACCTCACTATATAGATAAAATCCTTAGGAAGTTTTATCACATAGACTGCAAACCAATATCATTGATAAAAGCCATGAAAGGTATTACATAGATATAGGAGTTCTTCTATCACATACGCAAGCCACGGGACAACTCTGTCATAAATGTCGGTCCCCAGGTCATTGCTTCGGAAGGAACTCGACTGCATACGTAACGTTGCCTTGAGCGGGATTACATTCTGTGAAGTGCCGGCCCCGAACGTAGCACTGCTGGTGTTGAATTGGCTGTGTAGGGATCCAAATTTCGCTCGAGATGAGCCACCGAGAATCCTTGTGTGCCAGCATGTTGGGAGGACTGTGTGTTCGGACTACTGTATGTTGGAACATCAGATATGCCTACTGGAACTGTAGATATGCCCACATAGTGGGACACGACACTATGTCATAGACATGTAGAGGGGCGGTGGCACAGCCACAACCGTAAGGAGCGGCAGGGTGTAACTGATCCAAAGTAAAACTAGTGTCTGGGAGGTAAGGGACGTCCGGATTATAACTGACCAGGAGCAAAATTGGATTCAGGTCAATGACTGGGATGAGTGGAATAAAATAAACATCAGGAGGAATTATGGACCAGATCATGTCGGGTTAACGTGGAACAATTGGATTTACTGGAGCAATTAGCCAACTGGAGTAGTTGGTCAAACTGAGAAGGAGATAGCTGAATAAACTGGAGCAGTTGAGTGGACTGAGACAACTGTATAAAATGGGACAATTGAATAAACTGGATCAATTAGATAGACAGGGGTAGCTGAAAATGACTGGAGCAGCTGTATAGACCGAGACAACTAAAATAAACTGGACAGCCGAATGACTTAGACAACTGGATAACTAGATGACTGGATCAACTAATTGGATAAACTGGCGCAATTAGTTGGACAGATCGGAGTGAATAACTGGGTAAACTAAAGTGGTTAGTTAGAAAGACTACAGTGACTGAGACCGGTGTCTTAAATGACCAAAATTGAGATGATAGGCTAAGACTGGCTGGAATTGAAGACTGACCAGAATCAAGAGACTAAGAATCACTAGGGAGTGCACAGATAGTCTCGCCAAAGAATGAAAATCTTGATGTTGAATTAACTGGCAGCGCTCGGGGAACAAAGTCTCGTTTTATTTTAGAAAATATGATAATCAGCCTTAACAGCGACGGTATACCCAAAGGGCAAAAATCAGAGCAGAAATTCTCCACGAGATGTTGCTTCTCTTCAGAAAATATCTTCATAAAAATTAGAATAGAAGTCTTCTCCACGTGATGCTGCTCTGGTTGCCTGTGTGTCCGTTTGTCTGCGTGTGTTCGTCTGTATGATCCACCTCTTGTAGTTATAGAGGATGAACCAGAGCATTGAGTGCGGTAAAAGGGGCTGTTGGGACGAAGTAGGGGTATTGGGTGAAGCCACCTAGTCCAACTGGGGTTTATTTCAACCCCAGGTTTACCAAGGTAGGGGCGTTCAACACCCTCAAATTGTCAAAGTGACAGCTCGGAGCACTTAGCGCTAGGATGAGGGACTGGGTCAAGGTGGGGGAGCTGAGCGCCCTCAGGTGGTCAAATTGGTGGTGGCGAGTGCTGGGTGCTAGAGGTAGGTGTTGGGTCAAGTTGGGGGGCGCTGGGAGGATGAGTTGGGTTAGGGTGGAGGGCGTTGGGAAGCTGAGTTGAGTAGAGGTGTGGGGCACTCGAAGTGGAGATGGAGTCCAAGTGGTGGGCGCTGGAAAGAGGACCTGGGTCCACGTGGGGGGCAATGGAAGGTGGACTTGGGTCCACGTGGGGGGCGCTGGAAGTGGTGATTGGTCCAAGTGGGGGCGCTGGAATTGGCAGTGGGGTCAAGGTGAGGGGGTGCTAGAATTGGTAGTGGGGTCCAGGTGGGGGGCGCTGAAATTATCAGTGGGGTCCAGGTGGGGTCACTGGCCGACCCACCCTTACCACCTTGGGGCAGTGAGCGCCCTCCTTCGATGTAGGTGGCTTTCGTAGCGCTATAAAAGGGGGCCTTCTCCTAGCTTCTTTCCCACTGTTCACACTTGGATTCTTTTACCTTTGGACTTTTGGGGTTGACTTCTGGCTTTGATTGTTAGATGTTGACCAACTGTGTGATCAAATACTGCCAATTTTCTTGTAAGTATTTACCATAAATTTAAATAATCTTTGCGCGCATTACTAACAAATGCCCACTACGGGATGTCTGTCGGAATCAATGATGACGGCAGGCAACCCGTGTCTTCTTGTTTATTTCTCTGACTTTACCTCTGTGTGCTAACACTGCAGTCATTTGACGCCATGTCTCCTTCTGGACGTGACCATTTAGACCAATAGGAGTCTAGCCGGGAGATTCGAAGGGCTCCCATCATACGTCGCACAGGGTGGTTCATGCCACCATTTTCTCCTGCGACCATTACACTGGAAGTATTCACCTCCATGGACAGAGGATATCATTGGATCGCTGAAGGGATGGTGAATGAGGCCGTTGAGGGCGAGTGGATGGTAGAGGTTGGCCGAATCAAACATGCGGGCAATGTTTGACAATATGATTACTAGCTCTTACCTTCGTCATTTCCCTTTGGATGGGCATCTGTGCACCTTCCTGCGGGACTTCGTACCAGTGGGGATGGAAGATGATGACCCCCTCCTGCTAGGCGAATGTTGTCGTGTGGAGATTGCCATTTTGTGTGACCGTGATAGTCTGCTTGGGACTTGTTCCTTCACATACCCTAGCTTCTCGGTGGGGTTCAAGCTGCCCGTGGAATTTCTAGATGCCGAGCTATTGGGTTTCTTTGCACAGTATGGAGACTTTTGTGTCCAAGCTGTGTCCCTATCACCAGCCAGTTGGGATTTACATGGGCATCACTGGGCTACCCACGAACATGTGCCGGGACTAGTGTTGGTGGCTTCCGATCGAGAATATGTGAAAGATAGTTATGACCCATTGTGCATGTTGGACGGGATTCCTCAATTGATCACACCAAGCTGGTATGATAGGTGGGCGGTGATTCCTTCTCACCGCTATCATCATGGGGCCACAAAATGGTTCATGGGCGTTCTACACTACTACTGGGTGCCGCTGGAGGTGGTTTGAATCAGGCATGCAGTGACGGCTACCTTAGGGTTGTTGTAGGCTCTGGTTGAAAGATTCAACTGCCGATGGAACACCTTCATCACTATAGAGGGTGAGATGATCTCTGGTCCTTCTATCAGATTTTTGGGCTCTCCATTGCTGGCCGGATGTACGAGGAGGTGGTGTTGGACGATCTTCACCGGAGCAGAATTGCTGGAGAGGGCCGGTATGAAATTGATTTTAGTTATAGATATCTAATAAAAGTCTTGAGGGATTTGGCCCGGGCTGGTAAGGACAAGTCCACTCGATCGAACCATGTGACGCTGAATCCCAAGATTCGTCACTTTTACAACGGCCCTTTCAGTTTCTATTAGAGTTTTGCTCAAGATGGCGCCCTACTAGATCATTATGAGCAATTGGAAATCAACGTCGGGCATCATCACCAACATCTATATGCACCGCGAGAGGGGTGGAACCCCAACGGGCTTCCAGACATTACACACTTGGCAGCATATTTGGCATATTGGTTGTCCACATTTGTGATTCCCTACAGACCCTGCGAGCTGAACTGCTATACCCTGCATGCTTGCTAGCTAGGGGAGAGAGATTGGCTTTAGCTCCTGCGGTGTTGGCCAACATATACCACTCATTGGGGGCACTGACTAGTCACCCGTGCCTGAGAGAGAAAAGTCTGCAACTGCCGCTGCATTATCTGAGTGTTTGGGCCGATCTGTTGTTCCCAATTCAAGCTTTGCATCCAACGCGGAAGTAGGAAATCTTGGGGCGCCACTACTATTCAAGTTTATCAACCAGGTTGAAGCAGACATTCAGCATCAACTTTCTAATGCTCACCGCGGCTTGGCCTTCTTGCCTTTAGGCAGCAGTGTAGGGTTGCCTTTTGATTGCTGCACCCTGCATCATCACCCTTACATGGCCGAGGATGGGGGCCAGCTAGTTCATTGGCTTCCTTATCAGACAAATATGGGGGCTTCTATTTTGCATGACTGGGTACAGAGCACTCGACCAAGTGTTTTGGTGTTGCATCGAGGGAGCGCGATGATTTTGGAGCCGTATTATCCACACCGTTTTGGTCATAATTTCGGCTACGATTAACAGATCCCTTCGAGCTTAGAATTTCTGTTACCTAGTCGACTATATTGACACAGGGATGCCCATATAGTCACAACCTCATGGTACCAGTTCATGTACAATGGTGATGAAGGTGAATGGGTATTCCTATCACAAGACCGGCAGGGCAAGCTTGATGTACACTTCGCTAGATGGTGGTTCGAGCGCAGCAGCACATTTCGTCAGTCGGCCCAGGCAATCAGGACGTGTTCATGTTAAACAAAATATTGCTAAGCACTTCTGAACAGAGGGATGTGTTTCTGTTAAACGGGGTTAATCCACGTCTGTTGGACATCAAAATGTGATGCACGACGACCGAGCCGCAAAGATGAATGATACGGCCCATTGAAGCACAGAAGCCGATGAAGAACAACCTTCTGAAGAATTCTCATGCTGCCAGAGCCTCGAGTCACCTGGAATGAACACCGGGGACTTCACCTCGGGAGAATCTAGATGAATCCACAACCAACCGGCAGTGCGACCAAGCCTGCCTAATGATTCGGCATCAACTCCGTCGTGCCGCTACCCTACACCCGTCGCCTGACCAAGGACGACGGTCTACCCGGTCGCTTGCCACCTGAATGAAGACTCTCCCAAGGAAGAAGAACGCCATTTGTTGTGCCCCTGTGGTCAATTGAGTCATCTTGTGGTCACTTGGGTCATTCGACATCATCCTATGGTCATTTAAGTTATTTGATATTCTTGGTTTTGATAATGGCTAAACACTATAAGTCATTGATGTTTTTCCACTCTTACATGACTAAACAACTTGATGTTCTTTCATGATAGATATGCCAAGGAATGGAGTGGAGATGGCAAAAGTGAAAGCTCAATGATTGCGCCCTCGCACGCGGATCGACCTGCGAGATCAGGTCGCGGGGATCTAATGCATAAACCAAACCCAAAAGTACATGGAATTGATAAGGACATGAGTATCTTGACTTATGGACATGTTTCTTTGGGCTAACACTTCATTTTTGTAGGTATAGGTCTTTCCGGTCGACCAAGACACCTTGGCCGGTCGACCAGATTTGCCAGAGCCTAAGAATTCCACGTTTTACAAGTTTCGGTCGACCGCCCCTACCTTTCCGGTCGACCAGTTCTCCCAGAGATGAAAAACTCCAGATTTTACATGTTTCGGTCGACCGCCACTATAGGGCCGATCGACCGATTTTTGCCAGGATCAAAATGTTCTAAGTCCAGCAGGTTCCGGTCGACCGACCCATGAATTCCGGTCGACCGCCAGCCCCGATGCAGCCATGTTTGACTTCGATTTCCACCTCGAGGCCAACCCCTTTCCATGGATTTGTTTAATCAAAACTCACCTAATCTCCCATGATTTGTGGATCTGGTCTGGGGGATGTCTAAGGACCATTCAAAGGTTATAAAACACATGCAAGAGGGTGAGAAACCCTAGTTGATCATTTGAGAAATCAAGGGAGGCTGCAAGGGTGTGTTCAAGGGAGAGTAGTTCGAAGTACTGTAGCCATGAACAGTACTACGGGAAGAAGCTTCATCCATTCCAAAGGATTCAAGTCCAGATCTGAAGCCATCTCAACCTCCAAGGAAGCAAGAAGCAATCAAGACTTTCAAAGGTGATCTAAACTGCAATCTTCATCCTCTTCATCAACTCAAGAAGATCAAAAGGAAGATCGAAGCTACATCCATCGTCTTCTTCATCAACTAGAAGAGATTCAAGGAAGATCATCTCGCAAGGAAGAAGACACCTTCAAAGCATCCGATTCAAGCTTCTGCAACTCAGACAAGATCTTCTTTCTTTGAGCATACTCTATATCTTGTTTGAGTGATTTGATATTTGTTATATTTTTCATTTCATTCAAACAATTAAAACTGAAGATCGTCCCTACCGATGGTTAGTAGGAAGGCAATCGGAAGTTATCCGATCTGCGGTGTTGACGTCCCTATCTGTGGTTAGTAGGAAGGCAATCAGAGGTCTTTCCGATTTGCGGTTCAGTGCGTGGCACTAGTGGAACCTCACCAGATTTGGTGAGGGGTGGACGTAGGACTGGGGATTCAGTCCGAACCACCTTAAAATCTTGTGTGTTGTGGTTTGCTTGTGTGATTGTTTCATTCTAGATGCATGCTTAGGTTCGAATCGATATATTAGTTGCTCATCTTGCCAAGCGAATCATGGTGTTCTTCGATAAGCTAGTTACATTCCGCTGCAATTTATCTTATCTAGCTATATAGAGGGTTGCATTGCGAAAAGAGGGGCAGATCTATTCACCCCTCCCCTCTAGATCCGCTGTCCACTACACAACACCATCGGTCCTTCATAACAAGGAACCGGAGGCTCTGGCAGCGGAAGGTCCCGATCACCCCACACGGGTTTGACTTCTCGCTATATTGGGTCCGTTAGTGGCCGAATGGTCGCCGGTCAAGGCGAAATTATCCCGGATGCCATACCATTCCGTAAGGAAGCTTTGAGCACAAGTCGGGCCGAGCCGGAAGCACAAATCATAGTGCCGAAGGCCGTGTCAGTGAAAAACCCGTGTGCTTAAGACAAACACGAACGGAGTTTGGATTAAGGCCATACATTGTAGCGAGAGCTTCGTCAACTCCCCGTCAAGGTTTTCCAAGGACCGCGGCGAGAGCAATCGTCAACGATAACCTCCGGAATCATCCCCGGACTCATCGACTAGACTTCGACAACCGAATGAGGTTAATACGGTGCCATGTTCACCGGCGCGCCCCTTAAACGGCGCCGTTATAAACAGGCTATTCCCTGGCGCCAGGTTCCCCGGCGCGCCCCTCTATGGTGCCAGATCAACTTGGTGTTATAAAAACACCGCCTGTTTGACCACAAAGAATAGAATGAACAGGAGGAGCACGGAGAGAGAGATCGAGCCGAAGAGCCTCCACCAATCAGAGCTTCGGAGGGGAGGGTTTCTTGAGAGAAAAGCTTCCTCCGAGGGTTCTCTTACCGCGGCCGTCCTCCCCTTTGCACGAACCTCCCGGTGTCGGAGAAGAAGATTGTCTGCTTCCTTGTTTATTTAGGTGGGTCATCGTGATTTCACCGTCGATCCCCCTCCGTTTGGGTTTCTTCTATGATACAATGTAAATGAGCAAGGGGGAGGAAGGCGATGATATGAGCCTTTCTTCCTCCCCCTTCTCACCATCTTTCTCTAATCTCCCTTCCTCCCTGCAACTCCTTTCGTGGGGGTGATGTAAACGATGCCCGAGCGACAACGCCGGCATCGAATGATGTGGTTTGTTGTGAGTTCTTTGTGAATGAAAAATATATGTGCATACGTGTTGATGGTGTACGATTGATGTCGTCTATTCTCTGTTTCTCTTTGCATTTTCTTTTCTTGGCCATGGAATCGGCGCCGTGCTACAGTGCCGACGAAGGAAAGAACAGTACGCCATCTTGGCTCCGTCTGTGCGATTGGCTAATTCCCTGTGCGTACGTTCATCGGATTTGCTTTCTCGGCGCCGTAGATGCCCTTGTAACTCATGGGCTATAGCAATCTACCCCCTCCCCGGGGGTTTCTCTTCCGCTCGAATGCTAAAGATTTCACCGCCAGAGGTACATGCATATGTGTGTTCCTCCAATCGGTCTTGGGCCGACTTCTTATCATTCCCCCTGTTCTCGACCATGAATAGGAGGAGATGAGGCCTTTCCCGTACTCCTCGCCATCGTTTTCTAGGCATCGTCTGATGAACACTGGATTAACCTGTTAACATTTACATGCGTATATATATATGCATACCTACAGGCATTAACATCAGTCTGTTGACTGTGCGAGTCTTCCCACCGCGCCGTTTTGCCGCTTCATTAGTGAGATTCGGTGACCCGGGGAGGGGGAACATTCCCCTGATTTCTCATCCTAATTGCTCAGTCTGCAGGAGTCCATTTGCCAATAATGGATCTCCGAAGGCCAGTGAGTGCACAGAAATTGGGTTAATCCCAACACTTCAAATCCACAGCCCTAGTGGGCCTTGTGGTGGCCGTGAGAAAGATGCCCCTCGTAGGCTGGCCCTCGGGGTTTTCTCTCTCTATCGATCGTCCCAACTTGGACGTGGTACTGACTCGGGTCACGTGCCCCTCGTAGGCTAGCCCTCGGGGTCTTCTCTCCCACTACGAGTCGCGCTATCCATCTACTCTCCACCCACGGATTCGGTGCCCCTAGTAGGCTAGCCCTTGGGGTTTTTCCTATCCGTTCGGGTTTGCCGACCGCCGTTGCGCCACCCGGCTTTTTAGGGGTTGCTCCGTTACGTGAGTACTCCTCACTTCTCCCTGACAATCCTCCGAGATGGGGAGACGCTGCTGAAATTTCCGCTCAAACGAGTTTGACTCGGAACGATCGCCGCGCTCGAGTACGAACCTCGCGCAAGCCTATAACTTGACTTCCGGACGGCCCGGGGCCGATCCGATGAACGGCTGATTTAAGAAACTCCCAAAATCTTTCAAGAATTTGTTAATAAGTCTAAAAATAAATCAATAAAACTTTGGTTTTTGTGAAACAAGGCTAAACCGGCGCCGTCGGCACTCGGCGCGCCTTAACATGGGGCGCCCTAAAACGGCGCACCCTATTCCGGCACGCCAGGAAGGTGGCGCACCGATTTTAACCCATCCCCTATACCTACGGCTGGTGGCGCCGTTTTAACCTACACCTATGTTTCCCGTGCCGTTTTAAGCTCTACACCTACGCGTACCATGCCGGTTTCGTTCCGAATCGCGTCGTCGTGCCGTTTCAATCCTCCCCTCGCCTCCGGGGTGATTTGCAATGCTAATAACGGAACCAAATGAACCCTGTGTTAGGTAAACTGAATAAATTGGTTTGTCTGAACCTGAATTAGTTAGTTTTATAACTATATCATCATGTTTCAGTCTAAGCATTCATGTTGCATCAATGTATGCTTGAGTGCGTGGGCCCTCGGTATATCAAATGGCATTGACAGAAAGCCGGGCAACGCCCGACGGGAAGCTCTTGCCATGCGTGATGGCGGTCTTCGGACCTATGTCCTCCGCCACGTATTGAGGGTTCCGCCCTAATAAACCGTGCATGGTAGAGTACGATATCCTGCATGATCATCTGCACCCTTTGCACTCTTTATCCCGACCTCGACAGCCCATTATCTCGGCAATTAATCAAAGGTTTTTCCTCCTAGCGGGAGATGTAATTAACGCCATGACCTTTATGGTATGGCGGACTGCTGGTCCCAACCGAATCTCACTCTCGCCCGACACGGGTCAGAATGAGCGCATAATAAACTCGTCACGTACGTGACTGGCACGCCCGCGCAGTCAATCAGTCAATTAATTACCTGTTAATTAATTGGTTGATCGACGCGTGAATAAACCAAATAAACACCAAATAATAATAATATCCCATCAGAAACAGTCTAGCACGCTCGGTGGGACTGGTGTCACCTTTCATCTCTTTGCTGAGATACTTGGGCTTCGAGGCCCTCCCAAAGGTTGCTAATCGTCGGCTTGTTGGTCTTTTCAGGCGAACGATGATGACTACAATGGGACTGACTGGCGTCGGCTTCGGCCCTGTGGTTGTGGCCGGTCATGCGCAAGGGTACCTGGCGGTGCCCACGGTATTCGGCAGCTTCCCTGCTGCTGTTGGCTTCCCCAACTTCTTGGGGTTAGCCTTTGTAGATATGCTGGAGGTGGAACCCTCGGAGCCCGTCGAGGGAGCTACAAAGAAGATGGAGCCTCTGAAGGCTCGATGCTGCAACGACTCGCCCAAGAGTCCAATCCTGGTCGCCAGCTGCCTGGTGCACCATGCTGTCCCCGGGGTCCCCCCCGATGCTGCCAACAAGAACGCTGGAGGTCGTCAGCGCAAACAACTCCGGAGGAGCACTACTGTGGTTACTGGATCTCTGTCTCAATCCGGTAAATCCATGATGGTTGGTGGCGTACGCGTCTTTCTCAATGGACGCGACGCCCGAATAGTCCCGGACCGGGTCATCCCCGTCCGCAACTCATACCAAGCCCTCGTTGGAAGGAGGGCGGAAAGAGAAGAAGCTGGCCGCTACGGCCAGGAGAAGTTGGCCCACAGGCCAAAGAAGTTCAAGCAGGTGTGGGTCCCCAAAAGGGTCCAACCTGCCCACCAAGCTGCACCTGTCCGCCGTCGCCCTGCTCGCTACGGAGCAGAAGGAAGGAAGGAAAGGGGCCTAGCGCCGAAAGAAGATGAAGTGGTTGCGGACCCTCCGCGCCGCGAAAGCTTCCGGGCCGGCGCCTGCCAAGCCAACGTCCCTGCTGTGGGACGAAGATTTTAGCAACCTGTCGACAGGGCTCGGCTGGCTTACATCCCTCCTGCGGAAGGTCGACAACTGTCCCCCGTGTTACATCAAGAACATGGTCGAGAAGAGATGACCAACATGGTCAGGAACTATTTCTGAAGGCTAGGCAACCCCTCACTTGGACAGCAGCGGCTGATGCAAGCAGCCGCAGCCAATGAAGACTACTGCTCGTCAATGGCAGTTGAAGAAGATGCAGGAGAAAGGATGATGGTGTCGTCGGTTGACGACAATGGCTATGATGATGGCTTTGAGAGCGAAGTCGATGAAACCACCCCTAGGCGAGAAGAAACAAGAAGAACTTCTATGTTCGAGAGGCTGACCTTCTCGGATCGGGCTAAGAGGAGGGTCCATCGACAGAAAAGAAGGATGCAGGTCTTCACCTACAATATGGCTGGCATATTTAGCTGATATGGGGGACTTCCTGAAGACCCTGGCGAGTTGGCTCGATTGGTTGCGAGACGGGGCCGAATACTCGAAGAACAGAAGCCGCAAGGGAGCTCCTAGCTGCAGTTACAGGAAAACAACCCCTGGTCTACCACCGGTGGAATGGTGAAGCTGCCGTCTTAACCGCCAATGTAGTGACGGTGGAAGAAGACGATGACGTCCACCTCGACATCTGCCCGAGGGTACGTCCGGAGAAGCAATGGAGGCTATCCCCAGCACCGCAACCATGGACCCGACGGTCCTGATGCTACTTCAAAGATACCGGAAAGAGATAGACTTGCTGAAGAAACAGCTGACGGAGAAGACTGAACATTCATCAGCTTCCAAGCTGCCTAAAGTCCAGGGCGAATCATCCCAGGGAGCGGTCCGTCATGTCAACCCTCCACCGCTCTACACCATGCCTCAGTCGTCAGAGCCGAGCATGGAAACGACTCAGCAGCGGCCATCACAGTCGCAGCCGCTGATGCCACCAGTGCTCCCTCAAGTGCACCAGACACCCCCACTGCTGCGCCCGCCATAGGCGACCACTCTGGTCACCCCGTACCTGCAGCCGGCACACTTCTATCCAGACCCAGTTGACCCCACGGTCATGAACCGGATGATGGTGGAAAAGATGATCGAGCTAAAGCTCACAGAAAGGAGTGAAGGCGACTACGTCGCATTTGATGCCTATCGGGTGCCATATCCGCAACATCATGCTGCCAAGCGGCTTCCCCTAGGGATCAGAAGCCGCCCAAGTTCGACAAGTTCAACGGGAAGGGATCCCCGAAAGAACACGTCGCATATTATATGACCGTCATGGGTGATCTAGCCACCGACGAGTCATACTTGTTGAAGTTTTTCGGGTCCTCACTAACAGGACTCGCATTTGAATGGTACTCCAGCCTCCCGGCCGGGTCGATCAGCGACTGGTCGGATATGTAGAGGAAGTTCATAGAAAGATTTCTTGTTACAGAGAGGGAGGTCACAGTGGCCGAACTCTATTCAACAAAACAGAGGGCAGATGAGACAGCCCTCGACTATATCAAGAGGTGGAGGAACCTCAGAATGAGGTGCAAGCGGCCTCCGCATCAGGAGGACGCGGTACAAATATGCAAACAGAATCTTAGGAGGGAGGTTCTGCAAAAGATGATCGGAATGGAAATACGGTCGTTTGACCGATTGAACAATGTAGTGGCCGAGGTGGAAGCCTTTCTGGCCAGACCTGCCCCTACATCAACCGCCAGCACAACCCAGAAGGGCAAGGCAGTGGAGCGGCGCCCGGCGCCTAAAGAAGCAAACGCTCTTGACATCAAGGCGTTTGAGCAACAGAAAGGCAAAGGCAAGGAGGCGGTCGCCCCACAGCCTGCAAAAGCCGCAGACGGCAAAGAAGGTCCCTCGCTGCGGGACAAGATGAAGTAAGCCTACTCCTTTCCAAAGGACAAGACCAGGATTCTGTTCGATTGGGTAACGGAATATGGCATGGTCACCCTGCCAGAGCCAAAGAGGCCGGAGGACCTGAAGAGAAAAGACAGCCCAAGATTCTGCCCCTACCACCTGATGCTGGGGCATCCAATCGAAGACTGCTATGTTTTCAAGGACATCATCGAAGGGATGGTGAAGAAAAATGAAATATAGTTGGGAGAGTACAAAGTGGACCCTCCTCAACCACATGAAGCCCCTCTGAGGAGGGCAAGAGTCAACTTGATCTCCCTATACCAGGCATTGCCTGAGGAGATCTCTGAAGCAAGCACGCGGCACACCTATGAAACTCATTTCTTGGAGCCCGTGAAGGAACGACAGGGGTGGCAGCAGGTCCCTGCAAAGCACAAAAAGAAGAGGGCACCCTGCCTGAAAGTTGGGGCACATGTCCGTGGCGTCACACCGCGACCCGCTTCGCCGGTGGCAGCACCTGTGTGGACCACTCCACCTGCAGTCATCAGGATACATACACGCAATCGGAGGAGACAGACTCCGCTGCCAGTGGTCGAGGAAATCAATCCTGGGATTCGCCGACTACAAAACCTTATTGAAGGGCTAGATGAGTATGTGCAGCCCGAATTAAAGCCCTTGCTGGTGAGGGACCATGTCCCATGGCAAGAACTGGAGCAGCTCTCACTCGGGCAAGAGGAGGGAGCTGATGCAGCATCCGATAAGGAGGGCAGCCTGTTCGGGGGGCAGGCGCCTAGTGAAGTAAAAAAGAAGAAGAAACAAAAGAATAAGAAAAGAAAGGCCGCTAAGGCCGATAAAGTGTGGGTTGTCTCCTGTAATACTCTATCAGAACTCTTCAACCTGCCCGGAGATGAGGAAGAAGAGGAAATCTGCTTCACACCCCCTGTTGAGAGAGGCAAGGCCGAAGCCGCGACCGCTGCACATGCATCCCGGTCAGGCTGAAAATGGGGGCGCCAGCCACCGCCCAACCACAACATTATATTCATGGGAGAGCAGCCCTACAAGACACCTCCTCCGGAGGTCAAGGGAGTCCAGATCCCTCCTCCGCCAGGCCTATATAACAAGAGTGGGGGCAAGGCAGTCCCTTCATTTCTTGAATTCATGAAGATGTCTAAGGGGAAGCAGCCATGCCGGGAGGTTAACCCTACACCCAGGGGTTTTCACCCGCAGCCAGCACAGTCTGTCGAAGCCCCGAATACAGATGGAGTTTGCTCTGTAGCGGCTGATGAAGAACAGTAAGGATCCGGTGCTGACCAGAAGGGTGCCGAGTGCGAAGCAAATAAAGCAGGTACTTCGTGGGCCACAACTCAGGACTCTCCCAAGCCCAGATGGGCTGAAGAGATGAAGCTTTCCAATGTCCGAGCTGGGAGCCGAATAATGAAGCTACTCAAGAAGCTCCCTGCTAGATTTACAATCTGGGAGATCCTCTCTTTGAGTGAAGAGACTCGGCAGGCGATCATCACTGCTCTGCAGACGCCTGCTCATTTTGAGACCTGCTTGGCTGAAGCAATACCAGAAGCCAGCATGACCTTCACTCCAGAGGATATGCTGCTACCTACCATCAGCCACAACAGGCCGCTGTACATGAAGGGGCACCTGAACGGAAGGGAGCTGAACAGGATTCTAGTCGATCCTGGTGCAGTAGTCAACATTCTGCCCTATAGAATATACGAGAGGCACCACTTCAATGTGCATCTCGAGAAAGTCAGGGATATGCGTATCGCCGGCTTCAATCAAAAATGTGAAGTGTCGATGGGGGTGGCGGAGTTCACACTTACCCTAGTGGATTTCACTACGACGGTGCAATTCCATGTCATCGACTCCCGCACCCCGTATAAGGCGCTGCTCGGCCGCCCATGGCTGCTTGAAAATATGGTGGTGCCCTCTACGCTCCACCAATGTATCAAATACAGTCTCCAAGGGAAGGAGGAGAGGATATTTGCTAACCTCCACCCGTTCGAGGTATTTGAATGTCACTTGGCGGACGCCAACCTATATGCGGGGCCTCCTCAGAAGACCTCTGAAGCCAAAGCCCCTGCGGGGGTGTCAAAAAAGGCATCCGGTGACAATTGGTAGCCACCACCGCCGCGTGGATATGTCAAGCCCAAGGTGGTCTCTCATATCACAGTATCCGGGGATGTGGGCAGAATAGCACCCCTAGCTTTGTACCCCGAAGCTAACGAAGTGCAGGTCGATCGGCAGCACAACTACATTGGAGTCCCGGACGGCCTCACCAAGCCGATTCCCGGCCTCGATGACCCCACAATCGAGCCTTTCAAAACTTGGGAGGTGGCGTAGGTAGATGGACCCAGCAGCTTGTTCTATACGGATGAAGAGCACCCTACTCGGGAAGACACAGATTGTTGCCTGCCCGAAGACATAGAAAACCCGTCAGTTCCCATTCGAGGTCTGGCGTTCACAACTGACCAGATGGCCAGGATGTTCCAAAAGCAACACATCCCCTCTGATCAATCTCATAAAAACAAAGAAGCTGTCATGCCCCGAGCCTTTATTACAGCAGAAGACTCGCTCGAGGAACATGAACAGCCGGCATGGTAAGCTTCTTGCAAGCAAGAACGATCAGAGCGCAAGATAATCACACATAAGAATGCAATCACACAATATTTACTCAACTTCAACTTTCATTAATAATCAAATCCAATATTCGAATTCAACCACTAATTCAACTTTCATCATGCTAGACTCAAGAAATAAGAAATTACATAGACTCGATCTAAACAATGTAAACTTCCTAAGTCTTCGCTCATTCTTTATTCACTCTCGGATCTGCTACTTGAACATTCCAAATCCGAACCCGACTCACTTCCATTTCCTGAAAAAGAATGAAAATAGGTAATGAGCACACTTGCCCAGTAGGTATCTTCGCATCAACATGAAGGCATCATTAAAGTAATTAACGTTTTTGCTCTAGAGGAATAAGGTAAAATCATGCGAATGCGATCAATCATGCGATTAGACCAAAGTATGTAAGATAGAATGAGAGCAAGTATGAACTAGCAAGAATGTTATAAGAACATGATATGACCTTTCATGAATAAGAATGTAACGAGAATGTACTAGCAAGCCACATAATCATCACTCCAGTATCTTTTGCTTATGAGCAAGTACTTCGTGAATTTCTGTGGAATATCAAGAAAGTCAAGTATCAATCATGCTGTATTGTGTTGTGGATTTTCACTTATTTATAAAGAAAATACTCTCAGCGCAATGCGACGCCAGTAGCATCATATCCCATGGTTTATAATAGTATGTTTTCGACAATCAGCCGAGGGGACTAGCATAGACCCCTTGAACATAATCAGTGCTCGATCGCATCTTCAAGTATAAATCAAGCTTTTTCCACACATGTAACAATAAAGTATGGCCAAGAATGTACAATTCTAACAAGCTCTTGATAACAATAACTCAATGAATGAATGCTTCAATCAGAATCATAAGAAATCAAGAATGACTTATACTATGTTATGCTTATGGAAATAAATCGGCAACATAATGGTACGTTCTTTATTTTTCATTCATTATATTAGGTTTCTTGATCAATATGATAAGTTCTAGATCATCAAGAGTCCATCTAAAAATCTTGGAATATCAACCCTTGGTCAAACCTCGGGTTAAAATACTCAAGCAGTGTGACGGTCGTGTACTGGGCCGTTACATGATGTAACGCTCCAGTATTGGGCCGTTACATTAGTCTGAATCCAGAACCAAGAAATCGGACTCAGTTGGATGTGACGATCGTATATTGGGCCGTTACATGTGTCTGACGGTCCAATATAGATATGTTACATTGCTAGAACCAGAAAACATTGATAGTGCTTTCTAATCAATTGGGTTTTTATGGTACAACCAACTCGGCGTCCTAGTGAGAATCCCAGGCTCGCAGAGAATTACGGAGGCCTTGAAACAAGATTTCCTAGTTCATTGGAAGGAATATCTAATAGAGAGGTCCTCATGTTCAAGAATAATGTTCCTATAGTACAAAGTGTAAACTAATAGACAACATACCGGAATATGTGCCATGTACTTAAAGAAATGACTCTATTGATAGAGAGGATGTGTAACAATAGGAAATCATGATAAAACTCTGTCAATACATCTTTGGAAAATCATGATTTAGATACAAAACTATAGAATTTTGGCACATGAAATTAACATAACTTAAAATAACTTAAGATACCTAAATTATGCAATTTCTATCATGAATCAGTAAATAATCTTAAAGATTTGAAATCAGGTCAAGACTTAGATAACTAAGCACACTTATAAGTTAACTTGACTGATTTTCAATTCTGTCTACGATCACCCTGACGGTCAAGGATGGGGGCGTCACAGTGATTGTGACGGTCTATCGAGGGGCCGTTACAGTAATTTAACGCTCCATCTATGGTGCGTCAGAGACAACAGAGTAATCTAAATACAACAGAGAGTGTGACGGCTTATCGTAAGGCCATTACAGTAATGTGACAGTCTAAGTCTGATGAGTCAGAGTCTCTGCTGATAGTACAAAGAATTTAAAAGACTATGATTTGAAAACATGTCATGTTTTTGAAAAAGATCTAACTATCCTAGTCATGATAAATGAAGTAAGAGTCTGTCTAGATGCATAGGTTGCAGTGAATTAGCAAGATCATATCTTTTGTCTTTGATTAAGGCTAAGGATAATTGTGCATGCATGACCCTACTAAAACATGAAATTCATAGTCTATAATGCATGAAATCAAGTACAATCAGAGGGCTTTTATCCCTAACAAGATATTTTTACCAATCATGAGATAACCTACTTCTTCACTTGGTTTTAAGCTTCTAATTTGAATCTGAAAATCGAGCCCTAGCTCTCCTTTCCCAATAATTTTCCAGCAACTTCCTACTGCTCTATCTCTCCAACCTCTTGTCCTAAAGATGTGAAATTTTGAGAGTAAGAATATGAAACTAAGGTGATCAAAACGTTCTAAAGGATTGAATTCTAATTACCTCGTTTAGACGTCCTAATCTCTTGATCTTCAGGGGTCCTTTGCTCTGAATCCTGAGTTACTATAGTCGAACCAGCAACTTTGGAAGCTTCAATCTCCTTGGTTGCTTGATCTCCTAACATGAAATTTGGAGAACTATTAGTCTAAAGTATACTAAAAAAAATCTTCTAAAGAACTTACCCAAAATTCTATCTCCTTACCTTGATTCTTTACGAGCCAAAAGTAAGGGTCGCTCAGTTCAGAACTAGGTCATATTTATAGGGTTTTGAAGATTATATCGATTCTAGAGTCCTTAATTTGTCAGAACCTAATCCCTAAGAGTCCTTAGTAATGTTATAAACTCTGCCAAGTCGATCCCTTGTAGATAAGATCCCAAAGCTCTAATATTTTTACTCGTTCTTTCTTTCACGGAACTGACAGAATGTAACGCATCAAGACTGGTGCGTTACATGGCTGTGGCGATCGCACGATAAACCGCTACATCCAACGTGCACGGAGTTCAACATCAATCAAACTCTTTTGTTAATTATCCATATTATTATCTATAAAAATGGTATTTATCCTTAAAATACGTAAATAGACTAAATAACCTTCTAGAATATGGGCCAAACTTAATGGGCTTGGTCCTTAAACCTTTTGGATTTTATTTAAATAGGCTAGGTTAATTATTTAACATAATTGGGCATTATAATGACTTATTAATCCAATAATCCTTATATTAATCTATTTAGCCCTTATAAATTCCAGAAAGTTCTATAAATAACTTAGGAATTATTACATAAATTCTGGGGCACTACACCCTCCCCCACTTAGAAGAATTTAGTCCCAAAATTCAATACATGGGTTATGGAGAGTGTACTTACAGTTGAATAATTCTGGAAATCTTTTTCGCATGGCTGCTTCGGTTTCCCATGTTGCTTCATATGGCCATGTTTTCTTCCATTGAATTTTGATCATAGGAATAACTTTATTTCTTAGTTGACGCACTTCTCGTTCCAGAATCTTTATTGGCGTTTGCTCGTACGTCATATCCTTCTGAATCTCCAGATTGTCATAAGTGATAATATGGTCATGATCATATACATATTTCTTTAGCATAGAGACGTGAAATACGTCATAAACTCCTGCTAATTGTGGGGGTAAAGCCAGTCTATAAGCCACGTCACCGACCCTTTCGAGAATTTCAAACGGACCAATGAACCTTGGAGTTTGTTTGCCCTTAATGCCAAATCTCTGACTACCACGACCTGGAGAAACCTTGAGATACACATGGTCACCTACTTTAAATTCTAAGTCGCTTCTACGATTATCAGCATAAGACTTTTACCTATCTTGTGCCATCTTTATTCTCTCTTGAATAAGCTTGATCTTCTCTGTAGAATCTCTGATAATATCGGGGCCTAGGAATTGTCTTTCCCCCATTTCACTCCAACATATTGGTGATCGATAACTTTTTCCATATAGAGCTTCAAAAGGTGCCATTTATATGCTGGCCTGGTAACTGTTGTTATATGCAAATTTTATCAGAGGAAGTGATCATGCCAACTACCTCCAAAATCAATAACACAAGCCCTGAGCATGTCTTCTACCACCTGATTCGTTCTTTCTGTCTGACCATCAGTTTGTGGATGAAAGGCTGTGCTGAAATTCAATCTAGTCCCTAGTGGCTGTTGTAGACCCTTCCAAAACTGTGATGTGAATCGAAGATCTCTATCAGATATAATAGTGACTGGGACACCATGTAATTTAATAATTTCCCTTATGTATAATGCTGCCAGGATATCCACAGACCATCGACTTTTGATTGGTATGAAATGTGCAGATTTAGTTAATCGATCTATGATTACCCATATACTATCGTGTCCACCTCTTGTCTTAGGTAACCCCATAATGAAATATATCCCTATACTCTCCCATTTCCATTCGGGAATATTCAAGGGATGCAGTTTACCTGCGGGTCTAAAATGCTCTGCCTTTACTTGTTGACAAGTGAGACAGCGAGACACGAAATCAGCTATTTCTCTCTTCATATTGGGCCACCAGAAATTTCTTTTGAGATCCTGATACATTTTGGTACTACCTGGGTGAATGGTATACCTGGATTTATGTGCTTCTTCTAGAATCAATTTCTTCATATCCTCATGATCCGGTATACACACTCGGCCTTTGAATAGCAATCTTCCATCCTCCGTAATAAAGAAATCCGGCCGTTGTTCAATATTAGCTTTAATTTCTAGTAACACAAGATCATCATTTTGCAACTTGACTAGATCCTCTATTAAGGTAGGTTGAGCTCGGATATTTGCCATGAAGCAATCTTCTTCCTTCCTGTCAATATCTAAGTTCAACTGAGTAAATTGAGGAATAAGATTAGTCATACTAATCATAAGACTTGATAGCATACCCATTGGTTTTCGGCTGAGTGCATCCGCAACAGCATTAGCCTTGCCAGGATGATATTAAATAGAAAAGTCAAAATCTTTGAGATATTCCAACCATCTTCTCTGCCTCATATTTAGCTCTTTTTGAAAAAATAAATATTTCAAGCTCTTGTGGTCCGAGTAGACCGTAAACTTTTCTCCATAGAGATAATGACGCCAAATTTTTAAGGCGAAAATGACAGCTGCTAACTCCAAATCATGTACATGATAATTTTTCTCGTGACGTTTTAATTGTCGTGAAGAATAACAGATTACTTTTCCATTTTGCATGAGGACACACCCTAAGCCAATGCCAGATGCATCCGTATATACTTCGAATCCACCACCTTCCATCGGTAGTGATAGAATACGAGCTGTAGTAAGATGATTCTTAAGAGTTTGGAAACTCTTCTCACATTCCTCTAACTAGATAAAATGATTTTCTTTTCTCGTGAGTCTAGTTAAAGGAACTGCAATCTTTGAGAAGTCCTTAATGAATCTTCTATAATAACCAGCTAGACCTAGAAAACTTCATACTTCTGATACGGTCGTTGGCCGGCTCCAATTCTTGACAGCTTCTACCTTAAAAGGATCCACTGCAATACCTTCTTTTGAAATAATGTGGCCTAGGAATGAAACTTCCCTGAGCCAGAATTCACATTTATTTAGCTTGGCATAGAGTTTATGTTCTTTAAGTGTTTGCAAAGCTATTTTCAAATGTTATTCATGTTCCTCCTTTGTCTTGGAGTATATCAAGAAATCTTCAATGAAGACGACGATAAATTGGTCCAGATATGCCTAGAAGACACTGTTCATAAGTTGCATGAATGCTGCCCGGGCATTAGTTAATCCGAATGGCATTACTACGAATTCATAGTGGCCATAACGACTTCAAAAAGCCGATTTATAAATGTCTTCTTCTTTAATTCTAAGCTGATGATAACCTGATCTGAGGTCAATCTTAGAGAAATATTCTACTCCTGAAAGCTGATCGAAGAGCTCATCAATACGCGGCAACGGATACTTATTTTTAATTGTGAGTTGATTCAGTCGTCGATAATCGATGCATATCCTGAGAGAACCATTCTTTTTCTTGATAAATAGAACCGACGCACCCCAAGGGGATGTGCTAGGTCTGATGAAGTCTTTGTCTAGTAATTCCTGCAACTACCTTTTTAATTCCTTGAGTTCTGTGGAGGACATCCTATAAGGGGCTATAGAAACAGGTGCTGCTCTTGGGATGAGTTCAATAGTGAAGTTCACTTCTCTCTCGGGCGGTAAACTGGGTAATTCAGATGGAAACACATCTGGGAACTCATTTACAATAGGAAAGTCCGCTAAGATAATCTCCTTGGATTTGGTAATAATGACAGAAGCAAGAAAAGCTTCACATCCTTGCGATATAAGTTTACAAGCGTGAAGAGAAGATATGATAGTAGGATGCTTCTTGTACTTAATGCCAAGGAAGGAAAATCTATCTTAAAACTAATTAACTATCTTATCCCGGGCTCTACCCAATTCTCACATGGGTGTGGAAATTTCTTCCTTAGTTCATAGGTAGGGGTCCTTAAACCTTGGACTTATCATATGACATAACTCTTCTCCCTAAGTCCTGAGACTTAGGCTCTGATACCAACTTAACTGTCACGCTCTAAGCCTTTATTACAGCGGAAGACTCGCTCGAGGAACGTGAACTGCCGGCATGGTAAGCCTCTTGTGAGCAAGAACGATCAGAGCCCAAGGCAATCACACGATATTTACTCAACTTCAACATTCATTAATAATCAAATCCAATATTCGAATACAACCACTAATTTAACTTCTATCATGCTAGACTCAAGAAATAAGAAATTACATAGACTCAATCTAAACAATGTAAACTTCCTAAGTCTTCGCTCATTCTTTATTCACTCTCGGATCCGCTACTTGAACATTCCGAATCTGAACCCGACTCACTTCCATTTCCTGAAAAAGAATGGAAATAGGTAATGAGCACACTTGCCCAGTAGGTATCTTCGCATCAACATGAAGACATCATTAAAGTAATTAACGTTTTTGCTCTAAAGGAATAAGGTAAAATCATGCGAATGCGATCAATCATGCGATTAGACCAAACACCACAAGAAAGTTCGCAAATAGCGACCGACATATTCGGTCTCTATTCAGTCGTTCTTCGGTCGCAAAATCCAATAGCGACCGAACAGACACCACTTAGCGACCGAATATTTCGGTCGCTATATACTAGTCGCTAAATTGCGACCGACATAAGTCGGTCGCGGATACGGTCGCTGATGGCGACCGAATAACTTCGGTCGCCGAATCAGTCGTGCATAGAGACCGATATAACTCGGTCGCAAGAACGGTCCCAGAGTCAATCGGTCTCTATTCGGTCTCCATTCGGTCTCTATTCCGTCGCCAATTTTGTAGTATTTTTTAAAAAAAAATTATATAAACGACTATATGGTCTCTATTCGGTCGCTATGCGGTCGCCAAAGTTAATATTTTCATAAAATAAGTAATAACTTCGGTCGCTATTCGGTCTCTATGCGGTCGCTAATTAAATTTTTTTTTTTCAAAAATTAATATAAAGCTACTATAAATCACCTGATAAATAACAATTTAATAAAATAAATAACCTGTTACATAACAATTTCATAAAAACATATAAATCAACTACACAACTCATAATCTCCACAAATTTCAAATTCATCACATACAAACACACAAATTAATCATACATCCATAATAAAATGGCAACATACAAATAACTAAAATGAAATCACAAATCCTCCGCATATGTGTCATCCTGGTCGTCGTCTCGTCCAACATCTCGCGACGGATGATCCTGTATATCATTTAAAAAAATTAAAATCAATTCTTTAATAAAGAAATCAATTATTCTTGAAAATTAAAAGCAAGATGTTTTTCATTGAAGTGAAATTGACGAATGATAATTTTAAACGTTTTGCTCAAATCGGTAGTCCGATTTAGAATCCGTCAGCTCTGACAAGTCACGTCTACCTCCCAGGTCGTGTTGGAATGATCGGAATGCCGATCGGATCAGTATTTCACATTCTGGACCCCCGGACCCCGACGGCTTTGATTATAAACCAAGTGCATTTGCAAATTGCACTTTTGAGCGTCGGCTCAAACCGGATGTCCGATTTAGAATCCGTCAGCTCTGACAAGTCACGTCTACCTCCCAGGTTGTGTTGGAATGATCGGAATGCCGATCGGATCAGTATTTCACATTCTGGACCCCCGGACCCCGACGGCTTTGATTATAAACCAAGTGCATTTGCAAATTGCACTTTTGAGCGATTTGCTCAAACCGGTAGTCCGATTTAGAATCCGTCAGCTCTGACAAGTCACGTCTACCTCCCAGGTCGTGTTGGAATGATCGGAATGCCGATCGGATCAGTATTTCACATTCTGGACCCCCGGACCCCGACGGCTTTGATTATAAACCAAGTGCATTTGCAAATTGCACTTTTGAGCGTCGGGCTCAAACCGGATGTCCGATTTAGAATCCGTCAGCTCTGACAAGTCACGTCTACCTCCCAGGTCGTGTTGGAATGATCGGAATGCCGATCGGATCAGTATTTCACATTCTCGACCCCCGGACCCCGACGGCTTTGATTATAAACCAAGTGCATTTGCAAATTGCACTTTTGAGCGTCGGGCTCAAACCGGTAGTCCGATTTAGAATCCGTCAGCTCTGACAAGTCACGTCTACCTCCCAGGTTGTGTTGGAATGATCGGAATGCCGATCGGATCAGTATTTCACATTCTGGACCCCCGGACCCCGACGGCTTTGATTATAAACCAAGTGCATTTGCAAATTGCACTTTTGAGCGATTTGCTCAAACCTAAATCTAAAATCCTAAAACCTAAACCTATTCCCAAATCCCTAAACCTTAAACCCTAAACCCGTAAAAATTGTAAACCCTATAGAAAAAAAAACGTAAGCCCTAAAACCCCTAAAAACACTAAACTGCAGACCCCGAACCCCCTAAATCATAAAACCATAAAACCCTTAAAAATTATAAATCTTAAACCCTCCCCTAACCCCTAACCCCACTACGATCCCTTAAACTCCTAAACTGCTAAACCACCGATTGCTAAACCCCAAACCCTCAAACTAAAAATCCCAAACCCTAAACCTTAAAACCCTAAATCTTGAGTTACCCCTAAAACTAGAAACTCTAAAATCCTTAAAAACCACAAACATAAAAGACTAAATCTGAAAAACCCTAAATCCTAAACCTTAAACCCTAAAACTCCTAAACCTAAAAATCAAAAATCTTAATACTATAAACTCTAAACCATAAACCATAAATTTAAAATCATAAACCCTAAAATCACTAATAACATCAAACCCTAAATAAAAGAAACCCAAAAATGTAAACCTATATGTAAAACCCTAAAAGCCCCAAGAACCTTAAACCTTAAAAACATTAAACCCTAAACTCAAAACATTAAACCATAAATCTTGAAAACCTTAAACCCTAAACCCTAAACCTTAAAAATATGAAACCATAATATCTATAAACCATAAAAACTCGAAAAACCCTAAACCCTAAAAATCCTAAATTGTAATAACTATAAACCCTAAAAACATGAAAAACCCTAAACCCTAAAACCTAAAATCCTTAGAAACTAGACCCACTAAACCAAAAACCCCTAAAGCCTAAACTCTCAAAACCGTAATCCACCCCCCTAACCGCTAAACCAAAAACCCCAAATGCTAAATCCAAAACCCTAAACTCATATGCCAAATATAAAATGCAAACAAACCTAAACACCAAACAACTAACCCTAAACCCAAAAACCTAAACCCTAAATAACCCTAAACCTTAAACCCTAACCCTATATGTTAAACCCTAAACATAAAAAAATAAACTCATAACCCCCTAAACTGTAAAACCCTAAAATAATTAAAAACCATAAAATTTAAAACACTAAAATCCTAAACCCACATTGAACCCCTTACCCCACCCCTAATACATAAACTACTAAACCTCAAAACTGTCAAACCTTAAACTTTAAATCTTAAAACCGTAAGCCCTTAAACCTTAAACACTAAACAGCCCCTCAACCCTAAGCCTAGCAACCGTAAACCGAAAAACCCACACTTAAAATCGAAGTCCAAAAACCTGTAGCCCTGAAACCCTTCCTAAACCCTAACACCTAACCCTTAAATCCTAACCCTAAAGCCCCAAACCCTAAACCATAAAGCTTAAAATCCTAAACCCTAAACCCTAAAAGCCCTAAACACCTTAAACCCTAAAAATCCTAAACCTTAAAAGAGTAAAACCTAAATCTAGTACCTAAAACCTAAATCTAAAACCCTAAACCTTAAACACTAAACACTAAACCCTTAAAAACCTTACACTAATCATTAGGAAAGGAGAGGTGAGGCCAATCCAAATACAACACATGTTTGTGAATATATTATCATGCTAACACACAAAAATGACTATTTACATGCACTGGTATTTTACTACAAAAAATGGAAGGTCCATATGACTGTTAATAAAGGCAATATAAAGCACCCAAACACCTGAAAAGTGCACAAAATAATATTCTATCATATTAACAATAACATGGACTATGAAATGCCCTAAACAAAAAATTAGCATGGCCTAAACAAAATTTTCACATTAAATTCCCTGCAGGGGGTTGGGGTGGGGGGGCCGCGGCGGGTTGGAGAGAGAGAGAGAGAGAGAGAGAGAGAGAGAGAGAGAGAGAGAGAGAGAGAGAGGGGTACCTGTGGGGGGGCGGGTTGGAGAGAGAGAGAGAGAGAGAGAGAGAGAGAGAGAGGTACCTGTGGGGGGGGGGCCGCGGCGGGTTGGAGAGAGAGAGAGAGAGAGAGAGAGAGAGAGAGGGGTACCTGTGGGGGGGCGGGTTGGAGAGAGAGAGAGAGAGAGAGAGAGATACCTGTGGGGGGGGGGCCGCGGCGGGTTGGAGAGAGAGAGAGAGAGAGAGAGAGAGAGAGAGGTACCTTGGGGGGGGCAGCGGCGGGTTGGAGAGAGAGAGAGAGAGAGAGAGAGAGAGAGAGAGAGGGCAGCGGCGGGTTGGAGAGAGAGAGAGAGAGAGAGAGAGAGAGAGAGAGAGAGAGGGGTACCTGTGGGGGGGCCGCGGCGGGTTGGAGAGAGAGAGAGAGAGAGAGAGAGAGAGAGAGAGAGAGAGGTACCTGTGTGTGAGAGAGAGGAAGCCGGCGATGACGGCGACGGCGAGCGGCGACGGCGAGGCGAGCGGCGCGGCGACGACGGCGAGGCGAGCGGCGCGGAGGGGGGCTCCGGCGGAGGGGGCCTCGGGCGGGAGGCCGCACGGGGAGGGGGGCTCGGGCGGAGGAGGGGGGCTCGGGCGGGAGGCCGCAGGGGGAGGGGGGGCTCCGGCGGAGGGGGGCTCGGGCGGGAGGCCGCAGGGGAAGGGGGGACTCCGGCGGAGGAGGGGGGCTAGGGCGGAGAGGGGGCCGCAGGGGGAGGGGGCCGCAGGGGAAGGGGGCTCGGGCGGGGGCTCGGGCGGGAGGGTGGAGGGGGGGCTAGGGCGGAGAGGGGGCCGCAGGGGGAGGGGGCCGCAGGGGAAGGGGGCTCGGGCGGGAGGGTGGAGGGCGGGAGGGAGGGCTCGGGCGGGGAGGGGCTCGGGCGGGCGGGGGTCGCAGGGGGGAGTATAACGGGATCAGCGACCGATTGGCGACCGAATTTAGTTCGGTCGCCAATAGGTCTCAGATGTGCGACCGATTATTTCGGTCGCCGAATTGGTCTCTATTTGGGACCGACTAGCGACCGATTAAAGCGGTCGCTAATGCGGTCGCTATAGCCACTTTTTCTTGTAGTGAAAGTATGTAAGATAGAATGGGAGCAAGTATGAACTTGCAAGAATGTTATAAGAACATGACATGGCCTTTCATGAACAAGAATGTAACGATAATGTACTAGTAAGTCACATAATCATCACTCCAGTATCTTTTGCTTATGAGCAAGTACTTCCTGAATTTCTGTGGAATATCAAGAAAGTCAAGTATCAATCATGCTGTATTGTGTTGTGGATTTTCACTTATTTATAAAGAAAGTACTCCCAGCGTAATGCGACGCCAGTAGCATCATACCCCATGGTTTATAATAGTATGTTTCCGATAATCAGCCGAGGGGACTAGCATAGACCCCTTGAACACAATCAGCGCTCGATCGTATCTTCAAGTATAAATCAAGCTTTTTCCACTCATGTAACAATAAAGTATGCCCAAGAATGTAAAATTCTAACAAGCTCTTGATAACAATAACTCAATGAATGAATGCTTCAATCAGAATCATAAGAAATCAAGAATGACTTATACTATGTTATGCTTTTGGAAATAAATCGACAGCATAACGGTACGTTCTTTATTTTTCATTCATTATATTAGGTTTCTTGATCAATATGATAAGTTCTAGATCATCAAGAGTCCATCTAGAAACCTTGGAATATCAACCCTTGGTCAAACCTCGGGTTAAAATACTCAAGCAGTGTGACGGCCGTGTACTGGGCCGTTACATGATGTGACGCTCCAGTATTGGGCCGTTACATTAGTCTGAATCCAGATCCAAGAAATCGGACTCAGTTGGATGTGACGGTCGTATATTGGTCCGTTACATGTGCTTCACGGTGCAATATAGATCTGTTACATTACTAGAACCAGAAAACATTGATAGTGCTTTCTAATCAATTAGGTTTTTATGGTACAACCAACTCGGCGTCCTAGTGGGAATCCTAGGCTCGCAGAGAATTACGGAGGCCTTGAAACAAGATTTCCTAGTCCATTGGAAGGAATATCCAATAGAGAGGTCCTCATGTTCAAGAATAATGTTCCTATAGTGCAAAGTGTAAACTAATAGACAACATACTGGAATATGTGCCATGTACTTAAAGAAATGACTCTATTGATAGAGAGGATGTGTAACAATAGAAAATTATGATAAAACTCCATCAATACATCTTTGGAAAATCATGATTTAGATACAAAACTATAGAATTTTGACACATGAAATTAACATAACTTAAAATAACTTAAGATACCTAAATTATGAAATTTCTATCATGAATCAGTAAATAATCTTAAAGATTTGAAATCAGGTCAAGACTTAGATAACTAAGCACATTTATAAGTTAACTTGACTGATTTTCAATTCTGTCTACGATCACCCTGACGGTCGAGGATGGGGGCGTCACAGTGATTGTGACGGTCTATCAAGGGGCCGTTACAGTAATGTAATGCTTCATCTATGGTGCGTCAGAGACAACAGAGTAATGTAATGCTCCATCTATGGTGCGTCTATCTAGGGGCCGTTACAATAAAGATATTTCATTGATATGAAATGTCAGAATACATCCTGGCCCTGGGCATTCCCCGATGTACATGAGCTCCGAAGACAAAAAAGGAGCGGAATCTGATACAAAAAGAAAAGCAGAGTGAAGCTACGGCAAAGGGCGCCGAAAAATGTCTTCCAACTCCAAGAGGCCTAGGGAAGGATGATGAGTCAGCTCTTGTAACCGAGATTCGGTAGTTGTCAGCAGCAATAACTTTTCGTCCAGAGAGGTAAGTTGTCCTTCAGCTAGATCAGCTTCTTCTACGGTCTGGACATCCAGGCACTTAGTCTCTTGCAGTTCAGCTTCAGCCCTGGCAAGTTCTGCACGTAGCTCCACTATCCGCGCTATGAGGAAGGAACGGCGTTCTGAAATATTGCTAGCAGCATCTCTTAGTTGCCCCACGGTCCCTCTCAACGAAGCGGCAGCAACTCGGCAATCCACCCTCTCTAATTTTACAGCCGCCAGCTGATCAGATACCTCTCGGCTGAGGTACTCTCGCCTGTTGGCGTGCTTCAGCAACATGGTAACCCGTGGCGTCCAATCTTCCATTGGAGACCCGAATGCCAAAAGTGGGTGGGAGAGGTGTTCGATCAGACTCCTCAACTGTGCATAAGTCAAGCCCGGGGGAGCTTACATGGCCCGCTGAAGATTATCCCGAGACTGCCATACCATGTCACAGCAACGTGGGATGTAGAGGAAGAAGAACCAGATGCCATGTTATCTGCAAGACAGCATCCAGAAGAGAACAAGCAAAGTCAGAAATCAGTTAATTGAAACAAGATTTCTGACAGAATTTCGGCAGAGTCTCCCCAGCTCGGGAGTTTGCCAAAAGAAAAGCGGAAGCCGTCCACCAAGGGAGCGGCCCCTAAAAGCAGCCATAGGCACTAAGCCAAGGCCAAATGGGACACCCGAGGGATCTAGCTCCGAGGACAAGTCCTACGAGGAGCCTCCCGGGGCCCGAAGAATGGGTTTAGAACCCGAGTGAACAGATAACACTCACCCTCTCAGCCAAATCCCTTTGCTCGCTCGGCTCACCGCGGTGGAGAAGAGAATGAGGAGAGAGAAAATTCTTTGCCAAATGAGCAGTGAAGAAGAAAAATGAAGGGAGAAGCCTTTATATAGGGGGGGCTCCACCATCGTTAAAACGGCGGGCCCCAGAGCGCACCGTTTTAACCCATTTGTGCGCCGGACAATCTGGCGCCGTTTTGAACTTCCAATGCAAAAGGGCGCGCCACTTTAAGTGGCATCATTTTAACAACAAAGGCAAGGGCGCGCCGTTTTAACGGCGCCGTTCAAGCTTCCGTCTGCGCCGGATTAACATCCAACGTCGGAATTAAATGCCGTTCCGAGCTCCCATCATCAAAGGAGATCAATCCAGACGAAGCTCATCCGTTGGCCCTACTGCACTCCTGCCTCGCTTGCAACGCCCACGTCTGGGGGGCATTTGTTGGCACTCAAAATGTGATGCACGGCGACCGAGCCGCAAAGATGAATGATATGGCCCATTGAAGCACAGAAGCCGATGAAGAACAACCTGCTGAAGGCTTCTCAAGCTGCCAGAGCCTCGAGTCACCTGGAATGAACACCGGGGACTTCACCTCGGGAGAATCGAGATGAATCCACAACCAACCGGCAGTGCGACCAAGCCTGCCTAATAATTCAGCATCGACTCCGTCGTGCCGCTACCCTACACCCATCGCCCAACCAAGGATGACGATCTACCCGGTGGCTCGCCACCTGAATGAAGACTTTCCCAAGGAAGAAGAATGCCATCGGTCCTTCATAACAAGGAACCGGAGGCCCTGGCAGCGGAAGGTCCCGATCACCCCACACGGGTTTGACTTCTCGCTATATTGGGTCCGTTAGTGGCCAAATGGTCGCCAGTCAAGGCGGAATTATCCCGGATGCCATACCATCCCGTAAGGAAGCTTTGAGCACAAGTCGGGCCGAGCCGGAAGCACAAATCATAGTGCCGAAGGCCGTGTCAGCGAAAAACCCGCGTGCTCAAGCCAAACACGCACGAAGTTCGGATTAAGGCCGTACATTGTACCGAGAGCTTCGTCAACGCCCCGTCAAGGTTTTCCAAGGACCGCGGCGAGAGGAATCGTCAACGATGACCTCCGGAATCATCCTCGGACTCATCGACTAGCCTTCGGCAACCGAATGAGGTTAATACGGTGCCATGTTCACCGACGCGCCCCTTAAACGGCGCCGTTATCAATGGCGCGCAAAACACCAAGAAGGGGGCTATTCCCCGGCGCCAGGTACCTCGGCGCGCCCCTCTATGGCGCCAGATCAACTTGGTGTTATAAAAACACCGCTTGTTCGACCATAAAGAAAAGAATGAACAGGAGGAGCACGGAGAGAGAGATCGAGCCAAAGAGCCTCCACCAATCAGAGCTTCGGAGGGGAGGGTTTCTTGAAAAAAAAGCTTCCTCCGAGGGTTCTCTTGCCGCGGCCGTCCTCTGCTTTGCACGAACCTCCCGGTGCCGGAGAAGAAGATTGTCTGCTTCCTTGTTTATTTAGGTGGGTCATCGTGATTTCTCCGTCGATCCCCCTCCGTTTGGGTTTCTTCTCCGATACAATGTAAATGAGCAAGGGGAGGAAGGCGATGATATGAGCCTTTCTTCCTCCCCCTTCTCACCATCTTTCTCTAATCTCCCTTCCTCCCTGCAACTCCTCCTGTGGGGGTGATGTAAACGATGCCCGAGCGACAACGCCGGCATCGAATGATGTGGTTTGTTGTGAGTTCTTTGTGAATGAAAAATATATGTGCATACGTGTTGATGGTGTATGATTGATGTTGTCTATTCTCTGTTTCTCTTTACGTTTTATTTTCTTGGCCATGGAATCGGCGCCGTGCTACAGTGTCGGTGCCGGAATGAACAGTACGCCATCTTGGCTCCGTCTGTGCGATTGGCTAATTCCCTGTGCATACGTTCATCGGATTCGCTTTCTCGGCGCCGCAGATGCCCTTGTAACTCATGGGCTATAGCAATCTACCCCCTCCCCAGGGGTTTCTCTTCCGCTCGAATGCTAAAGGATTTCGCCGCCAGAGGTACATGCATATGTGTGTTCCTCCAATCGGTCTTGGGCCGCCTTCTTATCATTCCCCCTGTTCTCGACCATGAACAGGAGGAGATGAGGCCATCCCCGTACTCCTCGCCATCATTTTCTAGGCATCGTCTGATGAACGCTGCATTAACCTGTTAACATTTACATGCGTACATATATATGCATACCTACAGGCATTAACATCAGTCTACTGACTGTGCGAGTCTTCCCACCGCGCCGTTTTGCCGCTTCATTAGTGAGATTCGGTGACCCGGGGAGGGGGAACATTCCCCTGATTTCTCATCCTAATTGCTCGGTCTGCAGGAGTCCATTTGCCAATAATGGATCTCCGAAGGCCAGTGAGTGCACAGAAATTGGGTTAATCCCAACACTTCAAATCCACAGCCCCTAGTGGGCCTTGTGGTGGCCGTGAGACAGATGCCCCTCGTAGGCTGGCCCTCGGGGTTTCCCTCTCTATCGGTCGTCCCGACTTGGACGTGGTACCGACTCGGGTCGCATGCCCCTCGTAGGCTTGCCCTCGGGGTCTTCACTCCCACTACGAGTCGCGCTATCCATCTACTCTCCACCCACGGATTCGGTGCCCTAGTAGGCTAGCCCTCGGGGTTTTTCCTATCCGTTCGGGTTTGCCGGCCGCCGTTGCGCCACCCGGCTTTTTAGGGGTTGCTCCGTTACGTGAGTACTCCCCGCTTCTCCCTGACAATCCTCAGGGATGGGGAGACGCTGCCGAAATTTCGGCTCGAACGAGTTTGACTCGGAACCATCGCCGCGCTCGAGTACGAACCTCGCGCAAGCCTATGACTTGACTTCCGGACGGCTTGGGGCCGATCCGATGAACGGCTGATTTAAGAAACTCCCAAAATCTTTCAAGAATTTGTTAATAAGTCCAAAAATAAATCAATAAAACTTCGGTTTCTGTGAAACAGGGCTAAACCGGCGCTGTCGGCACTCGGCGTGCCTTAATACGGCGCGCCCTATTCCGGCGCGCCAGGAAGGTGGCGCGCCGATTTTAACCCATCCCCTATACCTACGGCTGGTGGCGCCGTTTTAATCTACACCTACGTTTCCCGCGCCGTTTTAAGCTCTACACCTACGCGTACCATGCCGGTTTCGTTCCGAATCGCGTCGTCGTGCCGTTTCAATCCTCCCCTCGCCTCCGGGGTGATTTCCAATGCTAATAATGGAACCAAATGAACCCTGTGTTCGGTAAACTGAATAAATTGGTTTGTCTGAACCTAAATTAGTTAGTTTTATAACTTCATCATCATGTTTCAGTCTAAGCATTCATGTTGCATCAATGTATGCTTGAGTGCGTGGGCCCTCGGTATATCAAATGGCATTGACGGAAAGCCGGGCAACGCCCGACGGGAAGCTCTTGCCATGCGTGATGGTAGTCTTCGGACCTATGTTCTCTGCCACGTATTGAGGGTTCCGCCCTAATAAACCGTGCATGGTAGAGTACGATATCCTACAAGATCATTTGCACCCTTTGCACTCTTTATCCCGGCCTCGACAGCCCATTATCTCGGCAATTAATCAAAGGTTTTTCCTCCTCGCGGGGGATGTAATTAACGCCATGACCTTTATGATATGGCGGACTGCTGGTCCCGACCAAATCTCACTCTCGCCCGACACGGGTCAGAATGAGCGCATAATAAACTCGTCACGTACGTGACTGGCACGCCCGCGTAGTCAATCAGTCTGTTAATTATCGGTTAGTTAATTGGTTGATCGACACGTGAATAAACCAAATAAACGTCAAATAATAATAATATCCTATCGGAAACAACGTCGAAACCAGAAGACACATTTTAAAATGCGGCTATCCTGGGGGACACGTTCTTACATAAATCATTAAATTAGCGTCTGACTATGTAGACGCGCTTTAGACTTTTGTGAAAAATATTTTTGTTTTCCAGATAATTAATTGTCTCTATTTAAATATTGAAAATATAATTATATCTAATTTAAATAGTTTCTAATTATAAAAATAAAATTGTGAATTCTATTTACGGAGACTAGTTATTTCTGTTTTGTAGAAAATATAATTCAGAAATTCATTTCAACATGAAATAATTTCTGTTTATAGTAAATAAATTTCTAAAAATTTGCTACTGTTTACAAAAAAAATATTTTTTTAATTTTAAAATATTCATAAATTTGTACTATTTAAATAAATTAGTTTTATTTTCAAAAAATTAGAAAAGTCTTAATATTATTCTTGATTAAGTAAATTATTTTGATTTTCATATAAATAAAATTTGAAATTTTATTTATATTTATAGAAGAATATTTATTTTTTCTAAAATTAAAATTCTGTATAGTGTTATTTTTTATTCGTTTACATAAACTAATTAATTATATTTTCTGAAAATAAAATCTCAAAAATTACTACTTACTTAAAAAATTATTTTTATTATTTGCTATTATTAAGGTGTTCTTCAACTATTATTAAGTTGTGGCTTATTAGTTACTTTGTGAGAATTGATTATTTATTAATTTTATATATTCAAGTGTGTTGATGAAAATCCAAAACACTTCATTTACAGATTGTTTTTACTCCACTTTTTCTCAAATGGCCAACTTAATCCACAAGGAAACCTTTAGTGTCAAATCAGAAAGATTTGATGGAGAAAATTTAATGAGATTTTGGCTAACCACGTTCAAACTCGTGCATCCTGTGTAAAAGCCGAACTCGAGTCATCCACCCCTGTAAACCCCAAAGAAATAGATTATCATTGCCTCCACAGAATTTTAAGTGCCTTATCTGACAACCTCTATGATCTATACTATAACTCCAAGAGTGTTAGTGAATTATGGGATGCCTCAGAGGTCAAATATGGGCTTGATGATGCTGGAGTCAAGCGGTTCAAGGCCTTAGATTTTAACAAATTTAAGTTTACGAACAACAAACTAATGAATGACCAAATACACGATTTTGAGGGCATTGTCAACGAACTAAGAGCCATAAGATTCCAATTAGATGAATCATTCTAGGTAGCCTGTTTGTTGGAGAAGTTACCCCGTTCTTGATATGATCTTACTAAAACATTTAACCATATTCAAGGCAACCTCACTCTATCCCAAGTATTCAGTGTAATTAAAGTTGAAGAACAGTATAGACTTAGAGAGACCTCCACTCAAACTACAAACCCAAAGCCAAAATAGTTGAAAACAAACCATTTAAATCCCACAAGAAGTCTATTCCTTCGAAGTGCAACTATTTTAAGAAAAATCATCGTCCATTCCATCACCAAAAATCTCAAAACCCAAATCCTCAAAAGAAGCCAAATGAGAACAATAGGGAGTGCTGCTGCTATGTGTGTAGGTAGACGAATTATGTAGTATTTCAATGGTATTTTCGAAAGAAATCTGTCCGAAACGTGAAAAGGAATGGTCCTCTTCCAATTGGCCCTCAAGTCAACATGGTGACTGCAGGTGCTGGTGCATCTGAGCCTGCATTTAGATTAGTTCTCTTAAACCTTGAAGTGAACTTGACCAATTTGCCTATTGATTAGTGGATTGACACCGGAGCTAACATGCATGTATGTGCTGATCGCTCTTGATTTTTCACTTATCAGGACTCAGCTGCAGGAGCTGTGACGATGGAGAACAATGCGGAGGCACAAGTGATAGGGATTGGAAGAGTAGATCTGAAGTTGACTTCAGGCAAAATGTTAACCCTTCACGTTGCTCACCATGTTCCCGATATCACACGGAATCTCATCAGTGGATCTCTCTTAGTGTAGTAGGGTTTTAAGTTAGTCTTTAGGTCAAATAAGGTTGTAATAACCAAAGGGTTATCTTTCATTGGAAAAATATTTATGTATGATGGTCTTTTCAAGTTGAATATATGTATACCATCTTTTGAATAATCAATTGCGTTAAATGTTGAATCGTCCAATACATGACATTCAAGATTGGGGCATGTTAATTATAACTCAATTAAAAGACTAATAAGGTTAAATTTGATCCCTAAGATGGACCTCCAACATTATAATAGATGTGAGATTTGTGAGAAAGTCAAATTACCTAAACAACCCTTCAAATCAATTGATAGAGATTGTGATGCCATGGAACTAATAGACAACAATGTGTGTGATGCTAGACGGATCTCTAAAGGTGCAACAAATACTTTGTGATATTAATTGATGATCTATCTAAATATTGCTGTCTCTACCTAATCAAAAACAAATAAGAAATATTAAATAAATTTTAAATCTATAAGGTTGATGAAGCTGAAAATAAAAAAGAAAATAAACTGAAAAAACTTGGCTCTGATAGAGGAGGAGATTACACCTCTCTTGCACTCACTCAATTTTGTCAAGAAAATATAATAATACATGAGGTGACTACCCCTTACTCTCCCCAATCCAATGGTATAGTTGAAAGGAAAAATAGAACATTAATGGATATGGTTAATTTAATCCAGATTAGTTCAGGTGCACCCAATAACTTGTGGGGGGAGGCCCTCTTAACGGACTATTATATTTTGAATAGAATTCCTTTCAAACATAATGACTCCACTCCATATGAAATTTGAAAACGTAGAAGACTTAACTTAAATTTTCTCAAAGTGTGGGGGTGCTTTGCGAAAGTAAAAATACTTGATACTAAAAGGAAGAAAATTGAACCTAAAATTGTAGACACCATTTTTATTGAGTATACTATAAACTACAATGCTGATAAATTTTCTAGCAATACCAATAGATTTTTAGTAATTAATTCTAAAATAATGATGTATCAAACAACACCATAATTGAAGCTAGAGATGCAATCTATTTTGAAGATGTATTTTCTTTTAAATCCAGAATTGAAACCAATATAAGAAATAATGAACCTAGCTTCCGCTTTAACCTCACTAGCCTTAGAGAAGAAGAAGAAGAAGAAGAAGCTCCTACAAAGCTTAGGAGAAGTAAAAAGGGTATAACATAAAAAGTTTTTGAAGATTTTTATGCACTGTAGAAGACTCCCTAACTACATATTCTTTTCCTATGCACTCTATGGACTCATCTTTCTGGAAGGAAGCCATAGATAATGAAATGAATTCAATAATCAAAAATAACACTTGGGTTTTAACTAATTTACCTCTCGGATGTAAAACCATTAGATGTAAATGAGTCTTTAAGAAGAAATTGAAAGTAGATGGATCAATTGATAAATATAAGGTCAGGTTAGTTATCAAAGAATTTTCACAAAATGTTAACATAGATTATTTTGGTGTATATTATCCTGTGGCCAATATATATCACCACCATTAGAGTCTTAATTGCCCTAACATCCATACATAAACTAGTCATACACCAAATTGATGTAAAAACTACTTTCTTAAATTATGAATTAGAAGAGGAAATTTATATGGATCAACCTGAGGGTTTTATTATTCTAGGTCAAGAAAAGAAAATATGTAAATTAATTAGATCACTTTATAGTCTAAAATAAGCATCTAAAAAATGACATGAAAAAATTCGATGAAACCATTTTTTCTTATGGTTTTAAAATCAACCTAACTGATATATGTTTGTACCACAAGATGTTTGGTGAAAATGTTGTCATCTTGTGTCTGTATGTTGATGGCATTTTAATCTGTAGGTCCAATATGCAAGTTATAGAGGAAGTAAAAGAATTTTTATCTCACGATTTTTACATGAAAGACTTAGGTGAAGAAGACCTAATCTGAAACACTAGAATCATAAGAAAATCAGGTGGAATAAGCTTGTCACAACCTCACTATACAGATAAAATCCTTAGGAAGTTTTATCACATAGACTGCAAACCAATATCCACTCCCTATGACACTAATGTACACCTAAAGAAGAACTTAGGAAACCCATAGATGCAAAGTGAATATGCTCAAATTATAGGATCACTTGGATTTCTTACAAACTACACCAGGCCTGATATTGCCCATGTAGTTAATAGACTTAGTAGATGCACCATTAACCCTAATGAGAGTCATTGGAATGCCTTAGAAAGAGTACTTAGATATGTAAAAGTCACTATGACTTATGGATTACACTATACTGGTTATCCCTCTATTCTAGAAGGATATAGTGATACAAAATGAATTAGTGATTCTCTACATGTCAAATCCACATCAGGTTTTGTTTTCCTCTTAGGAGGAGATGCAATGTCATGGAAATCCACTAAATAAACTGTGTTAGTTAGAAGCAGAATGGAATTTGAAATGATTGTACTTGACACTACTTGCATAGAATCTGAATGGTTGAGGGATCTTTTAATTGATATTCCATTGATGGCATGCCCTTTACCTTCTATATCTATTTTATGTGATTGTAAATCAGCAATTGATAAATATATGCAGACAAATGCTGATACAAAAATGAATATACACTTAAAAGTGCGACACACGTTTGTAAGAGAGAAAATAAAATAACATTTGATAGCCTTGAGTTTTGTGAAATCAGAAAGAAACCTTACAGATGTATTCACGAAAGGCTCATCTACAACGGTGGTTCTAGAAGCATTGAGGGGGATGGGATTGAACCCATAAAATAAATTAGTTACCACGGTAGTAACTCAATCTCACGGAGGTTCTATGGTTAGAAACAAACTTGATAGGTAACTATGTGGAGCACTGATATATTCTACTCTCGTCCCTATAGCGACAGTGCTCACTTAGAAGCAAGAGGTGGGGATGACTTTACACTCTTAATGAATCCAAGATCCAAGAGGCAATGTGTTACCTTGTTCACACTCTTTGAAGGATTCACCGGCATGTGTGAAGTCGTGAGGTCACGACTATGAGATGTGGGTTATCTTCTAAAATATACATGAGATACCTGTACAAGGTCATTAATAGCACAACCCACCTAGAATCTCGATTAAGATAATCTATGTGTAAATTTGGGAAAGTGTGAACCATGAGATTTGGTTCAAGACATAGTCCACTAAATGTTCTCTCATATAGTATCAAATATTACTAAGGGAAAATTCAAATCGAAAGTTATTTTCATCTATTGCATGGTATAAAGGACTCGCCAACCTTTTATTTATTAATTATTTTATTTTAAGAAATTTGAAGGTTATAAATCATATGGGAGATTGTTAGACTTTTTGTACGTGATTTGAAAACCTTGACTATTCATCACTATTCACTCATTGTTCCCTCACTGTTCATCATTGTGCGTTACCATTGAGTGATAATGACACGCGTGAATCACGGCGTCGAAAACATACAAATGTGTTGTATTGTGAAAATGACGTTCACTTATTTTACGTGAACGCGGTTTTAGGGGAAGACTCCAATTGAGGACGCTCCTCTCTCGGAGGCCGCCTATAAAATGGTTTTTCTTTTGTTCAATTTTTCAGTTGCTACAGATTTCTACTTCCCCGTGTGTTTTCTTCATTTCCTTTCTTGCTGAGTCCTTGAGAGTTTAATCGAGATTTAAAAAGTTCTCTTCAAGGACGTGCCGATGAGAGAGAGAGAGAGAGAGAATCGTTTACTCGAAGGTCGGCGTATCTTTAGTAGGTCTTTTGCCGCGAGATCCACGTGCGCGTTAAACAATTCGAACTCTTAGTTCTAACGACTACACGCTTCTATCCGAGAGATCGCTCTAAACTCATTTATTTCTAATATATTATTATTATTTTATTAATTTCAGAACTAGAAAACCATCGAGATGTGTGTGCCTTGGGGATGGTCAGACGCGTTTTCCACGGGTTCATGGTTGGTTCCGGCTTCACGCCCTAGACTAGATTAGATCAGGTGATGCTTCGCTTGTGTGAGAAAAACAGACATAACTTTTATAAATATTTAAACTTAAAGCTTTTCTTTATAAGCAAAAGGGGTGCTTTCTAATTTATGATGGTTGTTCGTTGATTAAAGTCACAACTAATTGCGCTCGAGGCGACGTGTGGTAAGTAGTGTCCACTCATTTGATTTGAGGGGATTCGATTGGCCTCATTCCAACTCACACTACCGGCCATAATATCTCTATTAACACCTTGTCTTGTAGTGACTTCAACGCCCCTCCACTCACGCACTCAACCGATCCAACTCGTTCCAACTCTTCTCCTCTCTCTCTCCTTCTCAAGTCTACGCCCAGCGACGGGTCACCTGCAGAAGGGGCGTCAAGGATCGCGTTCACAATAACAGCTTCCCGATGGTGCCAATTAACATTTATTAGTACGTGGGGGCACTGGAAGTCATGAATTGGGGGCCAACATACATTGGCCTCTCTCTAGCGTCTGGGTTTGTTGACGGGTTTGCAAACTCCTCTGATTAAAGATACCATGAGCAGCTTGAGTTGATGGTATGAAGATGCATTCCAAAACACTGATCACATTATTGAAGACGAACCACAAGCGATAAAACTGAGGGAATAAACGTAGAAGACTATATATTTGGATTGAACTTTATGGAAAATTCTTCTTCAATTCCCACGAAGTCTCAAATCTGTAAAATTTAATCAACAAACATCTAATAACTAAGGGAAAAATGCAAAGCTTCTAAGATTCACAAAATATATACTAATCTTGATCAATAATATCGATCCTACATAAATGCTCGTTAATGGTTGTTCTCCCTAGCTAGAGAGAGGCGATTATTATTCACATATTTTAATCATTATTCTCGTTATTCAACTTCCTACGACTAAAATATCCTTCTCACAATTCTCCGATCCCCACTCTTGATAACCGGTCAGGGTAAGGAAGAGATTATCCTTCCCGCTTGAATACGCATTCGGACTTGTACGACCAAATCTGCCCAAAATTGGTCAGTATGACCTCGGTTAAAGGAAGAGATTATCAAAGTCGATTTTGCATGAAATCAAAAGATGCGGGCCCGTAACCGACGAATATGCCACCAAATTGGGTATATTCATTTATCAAATCAGCCCTTATAGAAGGTCCCATCCGCCGTGAGTGAAACCTCCCCCGGTGTCACCACCTACATCCAGTAAGAAGGTGGAGAGAAAGAGAGAGAGAAAGTGGGGGGGGGTGATAGAGAGACTGAGAGAAAGAGCAAGGAGAGGGAGTGCGGCAGCGGCACATAGGCCTGGCAATTATCTTTTTAAAATTTGATTTTGAATTTATTTAATCGGATAATTATTCGAATAAAATATCCGACGAATAATTTAATCGGATATCGGATATCCGATTATTAATCGGATACAAATTTGAATATTGAGATATCCGTGTTGGATATTATCCGACCGAATATGAGCCCTTAGATTAAAAACTAAGGATACACATATTCTATATATAATTAACTCAAATCTTTATATATTATTTGATTACTCTTTTTTATCCTTTTTTGTCTCAAAATATAATTTAAAACTAAGAAATCCGCTTACACCCATGTTTCTCGACGACACGGACACGTCAGAAGAAATAGGTCGGTGACGGCGGCGAGAAGGGGAAATAAAGCGACAAAGAAAAATGGGGGAGTTTATGTTATATCGGGATATAAGCCATCATAATTTTATTAGCTTTTGCATGCTCACTGGGGATAAAACTTCAACAGATGGATGTTAAAAGTGTATTTTCGAATGGCTTAATAAAAGAAGAAGTGTTTGTAGAACAGCCTCCTGGTTCGAGCATAGTGATTTACCTAACCATGCCTACAAGTTAAATAAGGCACTATATGGACTACAGCAGGCCCCCAGAGCCTGGTATGACAGACTCAGTGCCCACCTGACAAGCAGGGGCTATAGCAGAGGCAAAGTCGACCAAACTCTCTTCACCAAGGTTTTAAATAGTCATATCATTGTAGTGCAGATATATGTAGATGACATAGTGTTTGGCTCGACTGATCCCAATCTATGCAAGCAATTTGGTGAATTAATGACAAAAGAATTTGAAATGAGCCTCATGGGTGAACTCCAATTTTTTCTTGGACTGCAGGTCACACAGACTAAGGATGGATTCTTCATAAACCAGTCCAAGTACACATTGGAAATTCTGAAGAAGTTCGGGATGAAGGATGTCAAACATATATCCACGCCCATGGGAACAAGTGCATCCCCAGATGCAGATGAGAAAGATAAACCTGTAAATCCTAAGACATACCGAGGTATGATCAGATCTCTTTTATATCTCACTGCCTCTAGACTTGACATTCAATTCAGTGTTTACTTGTGTGCATGATTTCAAGCTAATCCTAAAGAATCTTATTTAATTACTGTGAAAAGGATTCTAAGATATATTACTAGCACACATGATTTAGGGCTATGGTATCCAGCATCATATTGTTTTGAGCTAATATCATATAATGATGCTGATTATGCTGGGTGTAAGCTTGACAGAAAAAGTACTAGTGGCTATTGCCAATATTTGGGTGGATACCTAGTTTCTTGGGCTTCTAAGAAACAACACTTGGTGGCCCTATCCACTACAGAGGTAGAATATTTTTATGTAGGGAGCTGTGGGACCCAAGTGCTGTGGATAAAGCACCAACTCCAAGACTACGGTGTAGATCTTTGATGCACACCCATATTGTGTGATAATACAAGTGCCATCAATTTAACCAAGCACCCCATCCAATATTCTAGAACAAAGCACATAGAAATAAGACATCACTTCCTTAGGGATGAGATTAGTAAGAAAAATTTTGAATTGCAATTCATTGAAACTGAAAAGTAAATTGTAGACATTTTTACAAAACCTCTGAATAATGACAGGTTTTCTACTCTGAGGAGAGAGCTAGGTCTGTGTAGACCTCCCTGATGCGCTCGACAGTCGTCGTTTAAAAATACCGTGCCACACAAATTACAAAATTTATACAACCGCACTCACTCACTTAGATGATTTTGAAAATACGAGTAAAGTGGTAAATACGGGTCGATCCCACGGGGAAGGAATATAATCTTTATAGATCATGAGTTGGAAAATAACCTTATGTTTTGAAAATCGATTTACTTTTGAGTGCGATTAAAATTAAAGGGAATTAAATTACAATTTTGAAAACTTAATTAAAGAATATGAGAGGGGTGAAGAAGAGAAATTGGAATAGGTGAAAAGATGAAAATTTCAACTTTGCATAGATGAACATTTACTCATTTGAAAGTGAAAGAATGAAATATGAAATGAAATTACAAGTTTAAATAACAAGAGATAAGTTAAAGAAATTTAGCCAATTTGATGAAGAACGCCGTCGTTTCCACGCCGAGCCTTTGATGAAGATCGCTCCGCCTTGGAAGTCGACGCCGTGAGATGATTGGAAGAAGACTACCGCTTTGGGTGTGTGTGAAACACTTATGAAGAAATAGGTTAGATAGAACAGGTTTGAAACACTAAGTTGAAAACATAACAGAATTTCATTGAAAATAGGGGTTGGAAGAAATAGAATAACTTAAAATCTAAATAGAATTAGAAAATATGGAATACATGAAAGTTGTAGAGAATTAAAAGATGAAGGAGTTTTATGAAGAACACAGAAACATAAAACGAAAGGAAGACAATGAAAAACTTGAAAAATCAAGATCTATTGCTACTGATGAACAGTAACTTACAGAAAAACAGAACAATAAAGAATTAATTCTAGAGCTCAAACTAAGAAGAAGTTGAAGAAGTGGATGAAGAATAAAAGTTAGATCTATAAGAGAGTAACAACTTTCATGAAGAACTCAGAGTAAAATTATGATTGTAAAGGCTTCAAAATGGTAAATTAGTGGAGACTATCACTTCGGATGAACAGTACATGAACAGGACAACACTTAAAAACACAAAGAATAACTTTTAAACTAGAAGGAATTAAAGGAAATGATGAAAAGAGAAGTTGAAGAACACTTACAGATGGACAACTTTGTAGAAGATATAAAATTAAAATAAAGATCACACAATCTTATAAATTGATTATGAAGAGCCGAAATGGCTAAGAGTACAATGAAATCCTTCAATACAAACGTAACACAAACTTCAAAACGTGAATACAAAAGCTTTCAAAATATATCCCTATCAAAGCCACAAAGTAAAAACTTGAAGAACACTTACAAACTTGATCAATCCATAGCTTACTACTCCTAGCTATCCTCTCTTCCTAATCTCCTAACAACTCCCATTACAATGAAAGCCCCCCCCCTTTTATAGGGTGTTCAAACAACAACCCTATTCCATATAAACACTTTACCAATGTGAACAACCAATTGCTGCATTTGTTGACTCCAAATTATGTGCCAACATGTGTTGCACACTTGTCTATTTTTTTCTGATTTTTCTGTAATTTTTTTCATTTTTTTCTAGCCCTTTTTCCTTCTCTTTCTCTCTCTTTCTCTCTCCTCCAGCTGCGTGCGCCGCCCGTGCGCCGGCCGCCGCCCCTCTCCCTCTTTCTCCGCGTGCGCCGCCCGCGTCAACGCGGTGCGCCGCCCACGCTTCTGCCGCGGTGAGCCGCCCGTGTGCCCTGCGCGTGGGTGCACTGCACCGGCTACCTTCTTGTCTAACGCTTGGGCACATTGCACCACCTTTCTGCACATAAACACATATATTAATTGTAATATATATATTGCTATAAGAAAAATCCTAAAAAATATCTAATAACTGTTATTATTATTATTTTTTTTATTTTCTTTTTGATCAAGTCCAAAATTATTATTATTTTTTATTTTCATAATATCTATATAGATATATATATATATATGTATATATTATGTATATAGTTTAATAAGGCCTTAAAAATATCAAATAAATTTATTTTATTTATCTTTTTCTTTTATTATTTTTTATTATTATTGAAAAAATCCTTGGACTTTTTGGCCTATTTCAACGTACATTATATTTTCTTGTTTTTCTTATTTTTATTATTTTGAATGCTTGTTAAATAAGGAAATATCTTTATTAAAATCATTTAATTACAGAAAATTAATTATTTTACTATAAATTAAAAGTAAGTGTGATAAGTGCATATTTATTATTATTAAAGCCCATAAATAATATAAATAACATGAATTAAGATGGGAAAATACACACTTATCACACCCCCCAACTTACTCATTGCTAGTCCCTTAGTAATGCAAATAATCTCAAAATGTAAGGACTAACAAGAGTTTACAAAGTTCATGCCTCATTTCCAGATCATCGTTCATAGAATCTACTAAAGATTAGGAATCTGAAATCATTATCTCATACTAGCCTTGTGTAGGAAATTCAGGTACATGATCAAGAATTCTAATCAAAATTCAGTAGCACTTGTGCATGTGAAATACTAAGTTTACAGTGAAGATAATTGCGTCCCCCATTTACTATTACAAGCAAGTGTCCTTCAATTCTGCACTTCTTAATCAGAGCATTCAGCATACTAGCTTTTTGTCTGCCTTAGTGCTATGTCCCGGTTGGGATCTATATTTATATATATATTTTTTCTTTCTTTTCTTTTCTTTTCCTTACACACATGATGCTGCACTACCCTTTACTGTTTTACGCGAACCTCAACACGTCTTAAGTGAAGTAGGCCCAGTTACACAGATCAAGGTTCCCTTTTCCTTTTGACGCGAACCTCAACACGTCTTAGGTGAAGTAGGCCCAGTTACTCAGAATCAGAGCATTTTTCATGGTGTTTATTTTTTTTTCTCAATTTTTTCAATTATGCTTTTGCACTAATTTTGATAGATAACTTGGCAGAAAGTTAAAGATCTCTTCTTTAAGAAGTGCTGAATATTAGACAACATACCCAAAATAGCAGAAGGCTTGTCCCCTACTTATTTCATTAGCGTGCAACGTGATTGTATTTTTCTAAAGTACACATGAACTTTAAAGTGATTCTTAAATCAGTTTTCCATGGCTGAATTAGATAAATTGTCCATCATCCTTTTCCCTAGTCTTTTCTATTCCAGAATTACTTTTCATGAGACATGAATCAAGAAACTCTAACTGGGGATGTACTGTAAGGTTTTTCAAAAAAAAAGTGGGGTGAAAAAATGGGGGTAAAAAAATTTGGAATTTAGAGGTTGTATATATAAATGCAGAATGTGCAACATGATTTCCTGACCCCCCAACTTAAATGACATTATCCTCAATGGCATAAACAATAGAGAATACTAGAACAATGTAGATGAGAAGCGTATGAAGGAACGGGACAACCTGATAGAGGTGGGCTTCGAACACTATGGCTTGTGAGGGAAAGGTGGTTCTTGACGTGTGACGGCTTGGCGTAGCTGAGCAATAGAGTAAGCAATCTCCTCTCTCCCCCCAACTGATCGGTTATTCATACCTGCAAAATAAAAACACACGAAAAACCTGGATGGCCTCCCAAGAAGCCATTTATTATCACACGAAACTATTAAAGGTTTGGGTTGCCTCCCAAAAAGCGCTACGTTTTATGTCGTCAGCCAGACACAAAGTAGATCACTAACCAATGTGTGGCATTCAGAATGAGCCACCACGTGATCTTGTCCTCCTTCAAATTCCAGCCCTTATGCCATTAGAAGACAAGAGTAAATATGTACGGATCGGGGCTAGAAATAGGCACGACTCGCACATTATTTTTTTTAACGTTAACCATGTGTGTGAGCCAGTTTTCAACTTTAGGGATCCAAAAATGATCAATGGCCAATAATTTGTCAAGATCGAGGTGGAACCCTTGCACCATATCAATCCCTTGGTCCCCTTGTTCTGTATCGTCTTTCCGGACGAGCCCTTCAGGAACGACTTCCTCCATGGTAACTTGATCAGGCCCTGGTAGCTTTGGAATGGGATTGTCATCCTTAGCCACTTTCCTCTCAGTAACAGCCTCATGAACTTTAAGGGCATTGATCAACTTGTCTTCTTGAGAGGAAGTTAAATCAAAGGTGAATGTGGTTGACACATCCCCCTCAGGTCCTAGAATGTCAAATTGGAGATGCTCAACTGGCAGGGGAATCGTAGTAGAAGGAAGCACTAGCCCAGTATCTAACGCATCCACAGATTCAGACTTCATTGGATAGGCTTCAGGGGTCAGATCAAATATAAAATTTTCTAATGAAACCCCTTCATCACACTCATCAATCATCTAAGAATTATTAACAAAATTGCCCAAAAATGGGGTGGATAGAGGAAATGTAAGTGATTCTAGTCCGGCCCTTTCATCATAGGTCAGATCAAATGTGAATCTCTCTACGACGGGCCCCTCATCACACTCCTCACTCAACTGAATATTATCAATCAAATTTTTCAAAAATGGGGTCGGTAGATGAAATGTAAATTTTTCTAATAAGGCCCCTTCATCATGTTCTTCCAAGGGAGGAGGATATTCATAATTTTGTTCCATTAAATCAATAATATTATTACTTACAAAGTAATCCTCCTCTTTATTTATTTTCTCAATTGAGTTGTTTGGGCCATTATCCTTTACAGTAATACTCTCAATCTCAAAACATTCATAGAATGGGGTGATATGATCATCATTATCATTGAAGGCACCCCCTTCTTCCTTTCCTTCCTTCATCATGATATTACATGCACACTCCCCCTCACTCTCAATAGTGATATCTTGAGCCAAAATGACAGGCAGAATATCATCATCATCATCATTCACATATTGAGGGGGTTGGTTGAATAGTGAAGGAGGGTCATGATAAGTAGACTGAGAGTACATGATTTGAGGTTCAAAGCAATGGCCCGGTGAATCACCCCTAGTATCAATGTTGAATCCGTAATCTGGGTGAGATGAGTTGAGCTGATGTTAAGGACATAGGGGCCGCCCCTGGCCTTCTTGGGGTGAAAGTGTAGACAAATGGGTTTGGATTGTTTGGTCCATCCAAGGAAAGTTTAGGTGATTGCTCCAGCCAGACGTAGAATTATCAGAAAGGGTATCACACTGACGTGGAGAGAATCCTAGGCCATTTTGGACCTGTGCTCGGATGACTGGAGAGAGTCGGACAATAGTAGGACATTCACTCACATGGTGAGTGAGACTGGTACAAAATTCACAAGCTTTCGTGAAAGTGTGGATTGGGTTTTCAGCCTGTTTGACATGTCCTACGGATTGTTGATAAGATGAGATGGAGGCACGGTTTATCGAATTTTCACTCAAAATTTCAAACAAATCATACGCCTCATCTTCACCTTTGCTCATAAATGCCCCTCCGCAATATATGTCAACCATTTGTCTATCAAAGTCAGATAACCCCTCATAAAATGTAAATATAATTTGCCATTTGGGCAACCCATGGTGTGGACATTGACTTATCAAATCCTTCAATCTCTCCCAAGATTCATGAATTTGCTCTCCCGGACGTTTAGTAAATCCTGTAATCGCCCTTCTCATCATGTTGGTTCGGCCTATGGGGTAAATTTTTTTCAAAAATTCTAACTGCATAGCTTCCCAAGTCCTGATAGTCTTTCCAAAGCTCCTTAACCAACATTTGGCTTTATCTTTCAATGAGAATGGAAATAAGATCAATTTCAGGGTATCATCATTAAAATTCTGAATTTTGATCAGGGAGCAAACTTCTAGAAAATCATCTAGATGCCTATAAGGATTTTCATTGAGATTCCCATAAAAAGATGGGAGCATCTGGATGAGACTAGGGCGAATCTCATATTGATCAACTAGAATGTCAGGGAGTTGAATATAGGTCGAGGGCTTGTAAGTAGAAGGATAAAAGTGCTCCTGCATAGGCGTTAATTTGTGATTTTATTTTTTTAAAAAAAATTTTATGCAACCACAAACAAGTTAACACAAATTATCTAATGATCTAGATGCGACTCAGACCTACAAATAGAGTTTCACAAAGTGATTAAAATGAAACTTAAGTTTACCCTCAATATGACCACCAGCCAGGTAAGGGGTGGGGAAGTGAGAGGTTCCCTCTACTTTTGTAGGGACCTTATTATGAAAAATCACTAACCCGCTTAAGGCGTTTGCCGTCCGACCGTCTTACCTTAGGCACCGGTTTTCATATGAGGGTAAACCCAAATAACACCAGAACCACAGTGTGATCCTAGGGCCAACGTTTACTGACTTTTATTTATGGCGTAGGTCATGCAAAGATGCAAGGGAAATGTGGTTTGTGGGCTAAGGAAGGGTGATGAAATCCCCACCTTATGTTATTTAAAGGTAGTGCCCTTAGAATATTTTGAAATGAAATGCACACCACAATTACAAACAAGGGGTTCTTATGCAATATGCATGCCATAATCGGATAAGTAGAACGTACCTTGCCCCTCGCAATCTTCAAAATGCAATGACAATAATTAAATAAAGAAAAATTCTATGCTAAATGATGCATGACCTAAAACATGTTGTGTGGTTTCTATTCTTGGAATGAAAATTTTTTTATTTTGGTACAAGTATATATTTTTTATTTTTAATTAATGAACCTATCTTGCCAGCATAAAAATTTCTTTTGTTTTGATGTATTTGATTTTTTATAGAGTTTTGAAGAGTTTTTCAAATTTTTCTAGAATTTTCAGAAATTGAAAAAACAGAACCTGTTCTGACGTTTCTGCTCTTTAGCGATGCTTCCGAGCTTTTAACGACGCTTCATTTTCTGAGGACTTCAGGTCCGATTTTCCTTTTTTCTTGATGTTATGACTTTTTTTTCTTTTTCCTGCACAAGTAAAAATAGTAAAATCAATATACAAATATACAAATCAAACACAAGAATATCCAACTTTCAAAAATTCCATCCCCGGTAACGGCGCCAAAAATTTGATGCGCTCGACAGTCGTCGTTTAAAAATACCGTGCCACACAAATTTTAAAATTTATACAACCGCACTTACTCACTTAGATGATTTTAAAAATATGAGTAAAGTGGTAAATACGGGTCGATCCCACGGGGAAGGAATATAATCTTTATAGATCATGAGTTGGAAAATAACCTTATGTTTTGAAAACCGATTTACTTTTGAGTGCGATTAAAACTAAAGGGAATTAAATTGTAATTTTGAAAACTTAATTAAAGAATATGAGAGGGGTGAAGAAGAGAAATTGGAATAGGTGAAAAGATGAAAATTTCAACATTGCATAGATGAACATTTACTCATTTGAAAGTGAAAGAATGAAATATGAAATGAAATTATAAGTTTAAATAACAAGAGATGAGTTAAAGAAATTTAGCAAATTTGATGAAGAACGCCGTCGTTTCCACGCCGAGCCTTTGATGAAGATCGCTCCACCTTGGAAGTCGACGCCGTGAGATGATTGGAAGAAGACTACCGCTTTGGGTGTGTGAAACACTTATGAAGAAATAGGTTGGATAGAACAAGTTTGAAACACTAAGTTGAAAATATAACAGAATTTCATTGAAAATAGGGGTTGGAAGAAATAGAATAACTTAAAATCTAAATGGAATTAGAAAAAATGGAATACATGAAAGTTGTAGAGAATTAAAAGATGAAGAAGTTTTATGAAGAACACAGAAACAGAAAACGAAAGTAAGATAATGAAAAACTTGAAAAATCAAGATCTATTGCTGCTGGTGAACAGTAACGGACAGAAAAACAGAACAGTAAAGAATTAATTCTAGAGCTCAAACTAAGAAGAATTTGAAGAAGCGGAAGAAGAACAAAAGTTAGATCTATAAGAGAGTAACAATTTTCATGAAAAACTCAGAATAAAATTATGATTGTAAAGGCTTCAAAATGGTAAATTGGTGGAGACTATCACTTCGGATGAACAGTACATGAACAGGACAACACTTAAAAGCACAAAGAATAACTTTTAAACTAGAAGGAATTAAAGGAAATGATGAAAAGAGAAGTTGAAGAACACTTACAGATGGACAACTTTGTAGAAGATAATAAATTGAAATAAAGATCACACAATCTTGTAAATTGATTATGAAGAGCCGAAATGGCTAAGAGTACAATGAAATCCTTCAATACAAACTTAACACAAACTTCAAAACGTGAATACAAAAGCTTTCAAAATCTATCCCTACCAAAGCCACAAAGTAAAAACTTGAAAAACACTTACAAACTTGATCAATCCATAGCTTACTACTCCTAGCTATCCTCTCTTCCTAATCTCCTAACAACCCCCATTACAATGAAAGCCCCCCCCTTTTATAGGGTGTTCAAACAACAACCCTATTCCATATGAACACTTTACCAATGTGAACAACCAATTGCTGCATTTGTTGACTCCAAATTATGTGCCAACATGTGTTGCACACTTGGCTATTTTTTTCTGATTTTTCTGTAATTTTTTTCTAGCCCTTTTTCCTTCTCTTTCTCTCTCCTCCAGCCGCGTGCGCCGCCCGTGCGCCGGCCGCCGCCCCTCTCCCTCTTTCTCCGCGTGCGCCGCCCGCGTCAATGTGGTGCGTCGCCCACGCTTCTGCCGCGGTGAGCCGCCCGTGTGCCCTGCGCGTGGGCGCACTGCACCGGCCGCCTTCTTGTCTACCGCGTGGGCACATTGCACCGCCTTTCTGCACATACACACATATATTAATTGTAATATATATATATTGCTATAAGAAAAATCCTAAAAAATATCTAATAACTGTTATTATTATTATTATTTTTTTATATTTTTGATCAAGTCCAAAATTATTATTTTTTTTATTTTCATAATATCTATATAGATATATATATGTATATATTATGTATATAGCTTATTAAGGCCTTAAAAAATATCAAATAAATTTGATTTATTTATTTTTTTCTTTTATTATTTTTTATTCTTATTGAAAAAATCCTTGGGCTTTTTGGCCCATTTCAACGTACATTATATTTTCTTATTTTTCTTATTTTTATTATTTTGAATGCTTGCTAAATAAGGAAATATCTTTATTAAAATTATTTAATTACAGAAAATTAATTATTCTACTATAAATTAAAAGTAAATGTGATAAGTACATATTTATTATTATTAAAGCCCATAAATAATATAAATAACATGAATTAAGATGGGAAAATACACACTTATCACTCCCACATCTTGATCTTGTCAGGTTCATGTCGGGTAAGTCCTAGAAGTCACAAGTTGTTCTTGTCAGAGGGAGTTCACTGTGCATATCCATCTTCATCTATTTGTCTTAGGTCAATTGTGTGTTGTTGACCCACTGGTGTACAAAATGATGATTTGTGAAATGGCGGATCAAGTCTGTCTGAAAATATTCTTCATGTGTGAGAGCACACTCCGCTGGGTACCAAGTGTTGACACCCGTTTTTAGCCCGCAAGTTGCCTCATTTCTCTTATTCATCATTTTTGATGTCCCGAATTAACCATTATTTTGGAGCCTTCCTTGTATGAATTTCGAGCCCATTTCATTGTTTCATTCTCTTTGAGCCTTGGAGATCATTATTTCTTAGAGCCCTGGAGCCTATTTTATCACCTTCCGGCCTTCCAAGTCGACTTACGACCCATTTAGGTCGACTTCCCTCAAGCATTCGGCCCCTTTCGCTGCGCAGTCTTAAAAAATGGTCCTTTTTCACCCCTTCCGTTTCTTTATTCATTAAGTGGCCTTCACCAAAGTTGTTCCATTTTTAAAGCCCTACATTTTCTTCTTTTACGCCATTATCCAGTTCTCCACCGTTTTCAAGTCCCAACATTCTTCTCTGTTCTCACCCCCATTTTCTCTCTCTTCTGATCATTTTTTCATCTTTCTGTCTTCATGAAAGTTGTTCATTTTCCAGTTATCGATAATTTCTTATTCTACCACTTTATCTAATTCTGTATTGTTTTCAAGATATTCGCTGATTTCTAAAGTCGCGCGAGCCTGACAACAAAACGGTCAACAGTTGACCGACCCATGAAGAAACAATCACTAGTGGACCATCCAATGAATAAAACGGTCAACACTTGACCATGTGAACAGTAACTTTTTTAATTTTTTTTAATTTTTATTATTTTTGAAATGTTAATTGACGGTCTTCTTGAGACCGCCTCTTTCAAAAAATGGTCTGTGGATGACCGTTTATTCAGTTTTTGTGCCAAAAGTCTCCCGGTCGCCCCCTAGTTCATTGGACGGTCTAACCCTAGACCGCCCCATTCATAGAACGGTCTATCGTGCGACCGTTTATTCCCCAGAGAGTACGTCCAGATGACTTTGAACTCCGTTTTCTTCGCCGCTGGACTCTAAGGTTGATTTCTATTCTCCGGGGTCACCTTTCTAAGGCTCTATCTTCTCAAATATTCCACCAAATCACTTCCCGTTTGTTTCTGCCTCTTGCCACCGCTATTATCTCGAGTTCAAGCCATATAACTCGAAATTTAGTGGAATATATTCGCCGGAATCTTGGCCGCAATATCAGGTTTTATGCACTTTCATGTAACACAAACCTTGGCAGATTAGGGTCCGGGGCCACCTTCCAAGGACTCTATCTTCCAAATCCTTCCACCAAAAAGAGTCCCGTTTGTTCCTAACTCTTATCCTATCTATTATCTCGAGATTGATCCATAGATCTCGAGATATGGTGGTCTCTATCCTTAGGAATCGTGGGGGAAAGTTAGGGTTTTCAGCTTTTTTCTATAAATTCTGCCCATTTCACAGTTCGCGGGGGGGCTCTTCTTGGACTCGGGACGAAGCCATCCCGGATCGTCGACTCACACCTTCAACCCCACTTCGAAGAGAGAAGTATAAACATTGATTTCCACCTCTTTGGGGTCGTTTTCATCGCTCCTATCCTTAGTTCTCATCTCTTGTTTTTTTCAAAATCATCACAAATCGCACTGTTTCTGCACGTTTTTACATTTTTCTCCGTTTTGCACATCACTTTTCTCCTTGTTCTCTCAACCATTTCTCGTAATTTCAAATCCTATGCATGCACAACACTCTCACCTTTTATTTGTACCCATTCATAGGGGTTAAAAACCCTCCCCCGGTGCGTTCTCCCCCTTTCTTTCATGCTACTTTATCATTTCGGGACATATGCTACACTTCACATTCTAATGGGTTTTCTCTCTTTTTTGTGGCTTTGTTTTGCAGGAGACTATTGATAGAACGTGAGGCCCTTGCTTTCTAGCCGGCTGGAAGGTGAGGAGGTGTCACCCACATCGGTTCCCCGCATCCTTTCAAGCGCGATCTCACGTGGTAGCGGCTTCCCTTTGAGCCGCATCTTCTTCCTCATTTCCCAAGGTACGCAGTAGATTTCCATTCATTATAGTATCTATTTCCTATTGCTAATTCTTGGGTGGCGATCACGATTTCTTTCTTTTCACCATTGCCCCTTTGCGCTTCATTGTCTATATTTCATGTTTTACATATGCATGTTTATGTTTACATAGTTTGAGGGCGGAGTAGATTAATCTATTTACACCAAGGGTCCCCACATACGTACAGTGGCCAAGAGTCCATGTGTTGGGAAAATAATGGGGAGTCAGTGGAGCTTGCCTGCTATGAGACAGGTTCTATGAAATGTCTACTGAATGTGCTATTCTATAGGTTAGAAGTCATCTGCGTCGACACACCCCACCATAGGTGTAACGTCCCAGATTTTTTGGATTATTGTTCAGATCAGGATCCGTGGGTTTCGGATCACTTTTGTGGGTCCCGGATTGAGTTTCGCGGTTCACGCGTGTTTTTGCCTGTCGGACCTTCGGAATCCCATGTAGGGCGAACCGTTGTGTTCTCCGACTCCGGGATGTTACCACTACATTATGCATTTTTTGAGAATCGTGGAGAGTATTTTTTCCTATTTTTGATATTTTTTAAAATTTTTAGATTTTCTATATATATAAACCTCCTTTTCTCTCTCTCCCCATCCCTCATTTCTCTCTTCTCTCCCTCTCTCTTCTCACGCTCTCTCCTCTCTCCCTCTCTTCTTCGGTGGCCGACGGAGGTGGACGGGGGCGAGGCGGCGAGGTTCGTGGGGCGTGGAGCGGCGAGGATGGAACGAGGATCGCGATGGTGGAGGCGGTTCGGGGGATCGCGAGCCGGCGAGGGTTTAAACGGCGTTTTCGCGTGGATCGGCGTCCATGTTGCGCGGAATCTTTGGTGGAGGTAGGGGGATGGTTCCCTAACCCGCGTACTTCCTTTCCCGCGAGTTTTGTAGGCCGTGGTGAGCCGAGCGGACTTATTTGAGCGTTTTGGGGAAAATACATATTTTTGGGGAGTGAGCCGGATCTAGCGTTTTAACCGTATTTTTAGGGTTCAAATGGGTCCTCTCGGTGCTAGAGAGGTTGGGGACTAGTTTCCCCTTATTTTCCCATTCACATGGGTGTGAACGGGGCGTGGAATGGGGTTTCCCGCCATTTTTGCCATTTTCGAGCTCAGGACGGCCTAGCGGTCCTTCCAGGGACCGCTAGGGTGCTAAGCGGTCTTGTGGAGACCGCTAGGCCCCCCTTATGTCGGTTCGAGCATTGCGGTCATGCAATAGACCGCCATTTTGCCTAGCGGTCTAGAGGAGACCGCCAGGCAGAGCCTTGCGATCTGGCGATGACCGCTTGAGGTCCGTGAATTCTGAGGCTTAGCGGTCCTAGCTAGACTGCTAGGCAGGGCTTAGCGGCCGGGGCCTGACCGTTTTTGAGGTTTTACCGTCCGAGTGTTTTTGGGGCCTAGCGGTCTAGGGGTAGACCCCTAGGTTGTGCCTTGCGATCCAGGGGTAGATTGCTAGGCACTGTGACGGTCTTGGGAGGACTGCTACTTTGTTTTCCATGTTAGATGCGTTTTGTTACGTCGTGCTGACCACGGTCGACCCGGTTGTGACCCAGTGGTCGACCTTCGGTCTCGTGGATGTCCCGGACACCCTGGGGGTTCTGTGTCTATATTTTTGGGGGTGTCTGGAGGTATAATGTTATCTTGATTAGCGTGCCCGTGGGTTTGGAGGGTCTGGGTGACCCCATGTGTTCCGGGCTTTCGTGTTCTCATTAGATCGAGTCACCATGTATCAGTATGAGTGCGGTGGGGTCTCTCTACACGTTCTGGGTTTCTCCAGAAGGTGGTTTACATGTGGGCCAGGTGTATGGCCTTAGACTGGGAGTCCAATCAACCAGCATGGGGCTGGAGGTTTCCCGTGTGTCCCTTGGATGAGTGAGTAACCCGGTGGCTTGTGGGCTATCTTGGGAACCGTGTTACCGTAGTTTTAGACCTAGGGATAGGCTAGATTGATGGCGTGGAGCTGTCCTTGTACGACGATCTTGACCCCGAGTCTTGTGACTCAAGGACCGTTAGATTCATTAGGTCTAGTGGACCATCCAAAATCTGGTGACGTCGTGCCGCCTGTTACTCCGTGTTACTCATGATGGGTGCGTGTGCGGCTTTTCCGTGTTCACGTTGAGTGACCTGCCACTAGACGTAGCTTTCCTGCGCATGCGTGTGCAAACCCACTTGGGAGTGGTGGAGAGCGTGACCCGAGAGAGATGGTTTTTAGGCTGGTTATCATAGGGCCCCCACGTGCAGCCGAGTCCGGGCTTCGAGAGAAGAACCAGCTAGAGGATCTGACCTAGGGTGCATGGTCTGCGTGTGCACACTGGGTTGGGGGTGACGGACCCGTGCTGACGAGCGTGACCCCCGCTTGTCCTTGTTTGGTGTTCATGGTTACTAGTACGGTGTCTTAGTCTCCGCCCGGGGCATGGTAGCGAGACACCTGAGGCTGTGGACTAAGTCATCAGTGGACGCATCCGGCCTTGCTTTTGGTGGGCAGTGCTCTCGTCACGTGACGTGAGTTTCTCATGAGTCGAGTTTCCGCTTCACGTCTGCGAGACGTGATTCCGCGTGCAGTTTTCGGGGGTGTTCCCGAGACAGAGGTCTAGGGTTCCGGTGAGCGTCACCGAGGATTTTCCTAGGTAGTGCTCGGTTCACGACAGCAGTGTCGTGATAGTTTTCCTGGCCGCGTGGCCAGAGGTTTTCCCGTTAGTTTGGTGGTCCCTCGACTGGGAGATCGGGGTGCGTGCTTTCCGGTATAGTAGGAGTAACTGTAGTGCCGAGTTTTTACCAGCCCCCGTGCTTACTGTTCCTACTGTTACTGTTGTTCTTGCTGTTGCTGATTTTCGCTACCGCCGTTGTTTACGGTTGGGGTTCCGCGGGATCCCTACTGAGCTAGTGACAGGAGGCTCACCCCTGCTTTTCAAGTGTGGCGGTTCTTCCCCGACGTTCAAGGGTGCTGTACGGAAGTTCTTAGTCGCCAGCTTGCCGGGCCGAGTGTTCACTTGACGTTGGGTGCATTCTTCTGCCTTAGACTGTACTTTCTGTTGGACTGGACTCTACTGTAGTTGCTTATTTATTTCTGTTAATTGTTGAATTATCCTGTTTTATTTCCTATTTCTTTGTACCTATACACTCCTTTTCAACCCTTTCGAGCTTCGGCTTGTGGGCGGTGGGCCAGGATTCAAATGGTATCAGGTTCCTTTCCCGATATCCGGATCTTGGGTCATCACGGTTGGTATCAGAGCATGGTTGTGGACGTACTTGTGAATTCGAGATATTGCAGTGATCAGAGTCCGTAAGGTCCAGTACAGTCGGCAGCTGGCATAGGGTTTTGCGTATGTTTTTTGCTTGGTTTCACGCTTGAGAGCTTGAGGGCGCCGCGTTGGTGTTGTGAAGGTGGTTGATGTTTCATTGGAGTGCCGGCATGGGGTCTGAGGATCGAGGTTAAGAGCTTTCTCCCTCATCGATGGTGGCCCCGGTTGTGCTGCGTTGGGCAGAGGTTGCCGGCAGGCGTGTTGCTGCGGTGCTGTATTCGAGGAATCTGCAGCGAGGTCAGGTGGCTGGTGCGGATTGCTCGTGATTAAGTGGCCGTGAGCGTGCTCTAAGGGAGCTGTCATTGGGTTGGCCACTCCAGTCTAAGGTTTATCCAGCCCCTGAGGTGTTAAGATTATGGTTTGAGGTGTCAGAGCGGGTGCTCTGGTCAAGAATTATGCTCGGGCGAGCGGAGGATCTTCTGTTGAGCTGCTGATTGTCGAGTCGATGTTCTTATCATGCTCTGTGACGTCAGAAATGACGTGTCGGTCCCGATTATTTTGGCAGATTTTGAGGTAAGATTGGGCGGAGATGTCCTAGTAAGTTCTTGCTCCTTCGTTTCTGCGTGTGAATGGGTTGTGTTCGCCCTGGATTTGGCTTGAGATGTGAAGGTTCCGCGGTGAGTTCGGGACTCGAGGATGAGCGTTGGCAGTTGCCGATCATGACTCGTGTTGCGACTCTTGGCGTGGCGTGTTGCAGTTCGAGAATTGCAGCGGTGGTGTATCAAGAGATGCTGTGAATGTGATCTGACGAGACACTTGGCGAGTGTGTCGGAGGTGCTGACCTGACAGAAGTGATGGTTTTCTTGGTGCTGGAAGGTGCTGTTCCGAGCGTGCGCAAGGTTCGAGGTCAGGTCAAGCGTGGAGACCTTCCGTTGGTCGGAGGTATATTGAGTTTTTCCCTTGGTTGGAGGAGATTGTGTTTTGCCAAGGTTCGTCGTCTTGTATTGTATGTCCGGATTGGTTGGTCTTCGTGTGCCATGAAGTCCGTGAGAGACACGTCCTGTGTTTTGGCAAGGTGGTTGCTCGTGAGAAGCGTTGCCCGTTCTCTTATTGCATGAGGGTGTGTTGGCACTGTTCCGAAAGGATGAGTGCCGGCTGGGCAGTGTTCGTGAGAATTAGTGGTTGGTGTTGTGGTTCCCGATGCTTTGAGGATCGGAGCCTGTGGAGTTGCAGAGGATTGTCGGGATGGAGGATCCCGAGTTATCATTGTGGTGGCTGTGCGTGTGGATCAGAGTGCGCGGATCGTAGCGTTGGTCGCTACAGGCAGATTTCCTGACGATGTGTAGGATGGCGGAGGATTGGTTCCTCGGTATGAGACGTGTTGTTGCCGTGCCGTTGCTCGAGATATTATGGTTGTGGCACTGGCAGGATGGAGAATTGGGGAAATATGTTGGCGAGTGTGTCGCATGAGTACCCTATTTTTATGTTGAAAGCTGTGTCCGTGGATGAGGCTGTGTTTTGAAGAAGTGATCTCTGAGAGATTATGGGTCCCGGTTGGTGGCCGTGAGCGGCTGGTAAGGCTAGTCGATTGGTCGACCATGGTAAGATGTGTATTGTCTGGGGACCCTCGTGCATTGGTCGTGGCAGCGATGCTGTGAAGTGGTTTTCGTTGTGTCTGAGGTGATGCTAGGCTTGTGCTTTTTGTGTTACGCCTGCTCCGATGATCGGTGTGTGCGGTGTGCGGAGCGTGGCGTTGTCCGTGATTAAGGTCTGGCGATATCCCTCATGATCGGTGCTTTCATGAGAATCGAGGTTTTTCTGTGCTGGGGCTCTGACATCGTTGTCAGTTGGTTAAGATGTCTCTCCCCTGTGGTTTGGTGTGACTCCTTAATTTCGAGGAGAAAATTTGTTTAAGAGGGGAGGGCTGTAATGCCTCGGATTTTTTGGATTATTGTTCATATCAGGATCCGTGGGTTTCGATCGCTTTTCTGGGTCCTGGATTGAGTTTCGCGGTTCACACGTGTTTTTACCTATCGGACCTTTGGAACCCCATATAGGGCGAACCGTTGCGTTCTCCGACTCCGGGACGTTACCACTGCGTTATGTGTTTTTCGAGGATCGCGGGTATTTTCACCTATTTTTGATATTTTCTAGAATTTCCATATTTTCTATATATATAAACCTCCTTTTCTCTCTTTCCCCATCTCTCATTTCTCTCTTCTCTCCCTCTCTCTTCTCACGTTCTCTCCTCTGTCCCTTGTGATATGTGGTGATAGGTAGATCTAGAGAGGAGGGGTGAATAGATCAGCCCCTTTTTGCCCTTCTTTGTGGAAATAAAAGCTAGATACAAAACTAAGACTATTAAGGTAAGAGATAGTTGATAGCTAACAGGCTAGATGCACGGATGATGATCAGAAACGTTCCTACCAAGCATCTAGTGTTGGTACCCAATGGAAGACAAACCACAAGACACACGTTTTAAGGTGGTTCGGTCTCTATCTAGAGACCTACGTCCACCCGTCACACAACTCGGTGAGGCTTCACTAGTGACAATGCACTACCACTGACTCACAGCTTCCAACAGAGAGATACACTCTCTCAAAACCGCTGCCAAACAACTTGAGGGTACACAACCTTGAAACCCACAGACCGGTGAACACACCGTCTGTCTTCCTACTCACAGGTAGGGAACAAAGTAAGAGTATTTGTTTTCAAAGAAAAAATAAAGCTGTAAAAAGAACAACCAGACAGAGTATGACAAAGAAACTCTATATGAGAAGAGAACTCATGTCTGGAGAGAAATGGACGAAGCCTGACATCTCTTCGTCTTTCTCCTGAGTCTTCACTGCGACCGTAAGAGGAACGGTGGATAAGCTCCTCAGCTTTCACTCCCACTGGATGAAGCTGTAGATAGATGATGTATCCCTTGCTTTGAGAGCTCCTGAGGTGGAAGAGGAAGATCTACTTCCTTGCCCTTGCTTCAGTAACACCGGGAAGAAGAGGTCTCTCTTGGCTTGACTTCTGGCTTTTCTTCACATTCTTCTTTTTCTCTGTATTCAGCTCTACAATAACTGGAGCTCCTTCTCTTGCTATATCAGTCGCTCACGACATCTCTTACGTTGTCCATAGCAGATGCCACACCCAGAACGTCACATCCCCATTATTTGATTTTCTTCCTCAACATAGTTGACCTTTCCCTGCTGGCATGCTGGTACATGGGTAGGTAGGGAACTAGAACTGTAAAGGTACCAGCATATCAGAGGTTGTCTCTACCAGACAATAAACTCTCCTGACAGATGAGCTTCCTGACGGCTTTTCAAGTGCGAGCAGATCCTCCAAGACCAATTGCGGATCTTGGACAGCAGACGCTTCCGGTTTTAGATCCGTTCTGGGCGATCATGAACGTGTCGACACTTTACACACAGGGTGTCAACACATCCCATTATAATCCTGAAGAACCGTGGCTTCCAAGCTGAACAGGTTGACACTTTGATGGACAAGTGTCGACACGCTCGCCATACTCACGTGCGGATCGTGCCGCCGTGCCAAGACTTCACTAGGCGGCGTCGGGACATACACGCCAGAGGGAAGTAAGGCTTGCTTCTTGGAACCGAGGTGGCGACACTTTTCCCACAGGGTGTCGACACTTTGGTCAATCCAGAGGCCATATAGAAATGGCCTCAAGTTGGATTTCTTCTTGGGGTGTCGACACTTTGCTCAGAGGTGTCGACACTTGCTTCATGCGAGAGCTCAATCGGAGATGGTTCATCATGATCTCTTCTAGACGTGTCGACACGTTGTGGGAGGTGTCGACACTCTTAGAGTGTTTCTCCTATACTTTTTCAGTCTAGACATTAAACCAAACTTGTTAGATATTCCTCAAATATCTAATGATGATTTATGGTTTGTTATCATTAAAACCAGGGGACATAATATTCTCCCCCTTTTTGATGATGACAACCATGAATCTTTATCTTCAAGCATTCATATAGCATTACAACATTTTGGTTGAGGAATCATTAGACAGAAGAGTTTTTTTTTTGCCATTCAACAAAAAGGCCATTTTTATATTTTTCAACAAAAGAATGCTTGTTCCATTGATCAAACACAGTTTTATACAGATCAAGCAAGGATTTGCATTGAAGCATTTACATGAAACTGTCTAGATGCAAAAACTAAAATCTAGATGAAAAAGTAACTAGATGCTTATGCTAGATGATGCTTGTAGCACTCTTAAAAGTCTTCAGAACTTCTCCCCCTTTGTCATCAGCAAGAGAGGGTGAAGGAGGCAGTTGCTGTGTGGGAGGCAGAGTGCTAGAGCTAGTGCTTCGGGGAATTGAACCTTCTGTGCCTCATGGAATTGCTATTGCAACTGCGTGACTGTGGCAGCGAGAGAGTCAACTTTCTGAGTGAGTTGCTCATCTCGTTGTTTAACAAACCGGTGTAGAGTCTTGATGTTGTCATTTATATCCCCTAGCCAGGTGTGTAGCATTTCACAAATGTACTCTGTCTGTGCCCTCTGTTGGGTTCCTTGCGGTGGGAGACGAGAGGATGTTGCTTCTATCTGAGGAGGAGGACACCATTCATCACCTATGTCGGCCAAGGTTGGTTGGAGTTGGGCTTTATGCAGACGACTCAGTTCCAGAATTTCAATACCAACCATATCAAGTTTGTTGTACACAACATTCATTTTGGCTTCAGCTTTGGTGGTGCTGTTCACTATGAGTGATGTATCAATATGGACTTTTTCTACAAGCTTGGAAGAGGCATCAAGGAGCTTGTTGCAGTCAGCATACACCATCCCTTTCATCTGGTTGGAGGCATCAAGTAGCCGTGTTGTAGTGGCATTAACTGTTCTTTCCAGATTAGATGTGGCATTGATAGTTCTAGTGGTCTCAGCGGCCACTTGTTCTTTGATTGATATGGTCCCTGCTGCCATTTGTTCAGAGAGGTGAGTTGAGGTGTCCATCAGCCTTGCATACTTAATGTTGAGATTGCTTTGATCTTCACGGATGTCATAAGCATGCATGACCATTTCACTTGTTTTTTCCTGGGTTTCAGCATGAATTTCTTATAGTCTTTTCATGATTCTCCCTGCTCTTTCACACACATTTATCAGGGAGTGCACAAATCCAGATAGTTTACCACCAGACTTGTGTTTGTCGGCAACAAATTTTTTCCATCTGCTGGTCTGGACTTGCTCATAGTGAATCTATCTTGCTTGCAACCGGTCTACTTGCAGACTAAGCTATCGAAATGAGGAGTTCATGCTCCCAAACTGTGCTGTTAAGAATTGGATGAGAGCAGGGTGAATGTCCATCAGACCCCCAGTTGCATCAATGGCTAGGCCTCTTGAGGTGGAGGCCTTGGCATGGAATTCCGAAGGTGCATCCCGTTCACTAAACACCCTAATCTCATTGTCTAGAGACAGGGGAGGTTGGATGCCAAATGTTGTCATCATACCAGGCTGTTCCATGTGGTCCTGATACTGTTGCTGCTGTTGGTCCTGCTCAAAGTGAGCATCTACATGGAATTGTTGTTCATGCTGTTCAGGATGCTCATCTAAAGCTGGTTGGTCCGGCTGATCTTGTGTAGGCTGTTCCTGTTGAACTTGCTGTGCTTGTGGTTCAGGTAAATGCCCGGGTAGATTCCTGATAATTCTGTCACCTTCTTTCTTAAAGTGCATGTAATTCTCAATGAATCTCATGCAATAGACATTGCTCCTGGGGATTTCTTTTGACTTTTCATTATCTAGAGGAATTTCAACCCTCTGAAATATTGCTGTTAGCTGTGCGGCATAGGGCAGACTTCTCTTGTTTCGTATACAACTATCCATAATATGTAGAATAATCTCTGGAAGACAGATCTGATGATTATTGAACAGACAGAAGAAAATGAACCGATGGGTTTCTGTTAACCGACTCATGCCACCCCCTTGTGGGGTAATCATGGTGGTACACATGTGGTGCAGGAGACGCTGTAAGGGAGGAAACCTATTGGTGTCAAAGTATTTGACAAGAGTTTGGGTCTCATCCTGAGGGTTCCTGGGCTTGCCTATCAGGATGTTGTAGGCGGCAGACAAATCAATGTCAAACTCAGATTCTATAAGCCCATCTAGGAGAATATGTAAAGCTCAATGAAGAAGCTTAGTTGAAAGTTTGATTTTGACCCCTTTCACCTTAGACCGAAGGGCTTTACGGTTTGGGTCATAAACTAGGTTCTTGTAGAACTACTGCACCATGAATGGGTAGTACACCCTATGTTCGAACAAAAAACTATTCCATCCTTGGAATTCGAGGAGGGGCAATTGTTTAGGAAAATTATCAAGCATGTGACGGTCATTGAAATCCACATACCTAGGAAACAGTATTCTTGTGGGGTCACTCTCCTCTTCCCGGACAGTGGAAGCAGCACTGGGCTGCTTAGATGCTGGTTGTAGCTTTCCTATCCCTTTTTCTGTTGCAGACAAGCGTTTCCTCTTGGCCGGTTGTTCTTGCGGCGTGCCCTTGTCACTGTTAGAACCCTGGGATTCTGTTACTCTCCTTTTGACTGGTTCAGCAGCTGGTCTGTCCTCAATGCTCTTGGAGCGCCCTTCCTTGTGTGCTTTCTTTGTTGCCGGAGCTTGATCAGCGGCCTTTTTGGATGTGGCCGCATCCTTCTTAATTCCTCTTGCCGTGGGTGACCGGAGGAGCCATGGAGAGGGCGGAAAGGAGGAAGGGAGGGTGACGGAGGGCTGCTGGAGCTAGCTAGGGAGATGGTTGCACAAGCGGAGGGAGATGGAGAGAGGTGTCGACCTCCACGGCGAGGGCGTGCAGACGCACCGGAGAAGGGATGTGCGAAAGAGGGTTTTTCAAATGGTAAGGTAAAAAGATGCGAGATTCGGCATTCATTTAAAAGGAAAAGTTGAGATTTTTATTTTTGAAATAACAATCCTGAGATAAGAAATTGTTGAAATACCCCTGTTTTATTTTGAAGGTTTGAGGCCTATAAGCTTATTATTGAATAATAAAGGTTTGAGAGCAACCGTTTTTGTAATAAATAATAATATTAAAATAAGGAGGTCAAATGAATTAACCAAGCCTATTAATCTTACTCATTAAGTTCATTAGGCATGATTGGAAAACAAATTAATCAAGTATTGAAGATAAATAAAAAAGCTCTTTATTTTTGAAGTAAGCCCCAGAGTCAGCCCCAAACCATTTTTTGTAATTTAACAATCTGATATAGCATTCACTTTTTGACACAAGGAAACACGTTATTTTGACGCCAGAGTCCCTGGTTACTCAGTGTAGCTTATCATCCTATTCGCTTTTGATCAGAGGTAGCAGTCTTCATCATGACTAGATTTCACTACACTTCATTGATGCATGATCTAATTTCTCTAAAGATCATGCTATTTCTCTGAAAATTACAATATGATATTTGGAGGCGTATTCTCTAGATGACTTCAATTTTAGGGGAGATGTTTAACGACAATACACGGCTACTGATTCTTTAACCAAAAAAAACCTTTTTACAATTAACTTTCAGAAGTATAGGCCATGTTTAGGATCAATGACTTGATGAATGTTTTAACCCTATTATGAGTGCAAGGTTGGTGCAACTCAACACAATTATCAACGAGAATGAGGGTTATAAACATCAAACCATTTTATCTAACAGAGGTAAATTAGAATAACTTTGCCAAGGTTGTATGAAAGAATTAAAACATTCTCAACTCCCCCTAAATTAATGCCCGGTAACTGAGCAACGGTTCAGTGGCAAAAGATTTGATGTGGAAATGAAGAAGGCAGTGATAGGAAGGGTGAGTGGACAGAATGACTCTCCATTTGAATCACACGAGTGACATGATGATAGTGTCGACACTTTCTATGAGGGTGTCGACCTACCTTGAGGAAGCGCAGACTTTGCACAGACCTTGTATCATGTGCACCAGATGTGCACGGACTTGCAGGGTTGAAAACAAAGCATGCACCGACCTTGGCTGTTTGCTAGCCAGAAAGTGCATCGACCTTAGTTAGGATGTGCACCGACCTTGTTGGTCTTGAAACCAAACGTGCACCGACCTTCATTAGGGAATTGTCCTGCATGTGTCGGCACATGACTGGAAGGTGTCGACCTGGTCAATAGTCTGTTCTCAGTCAGTGTCTCTGATTCTTATCTGTCTTTATTTCCTTCATTTCTGAAACACTCCTACCAATTTCTAATGCCAGTGCCTCTGACTTTCTGATTTTAGTCAGTTATTCAAGAATGATTTTACCTCTTTGCTGCCACTGAGAAGTGCTTTATTGGATGCTAAAGCTTTAAACATGCTTATGCACTAGAGATTAACTATACAGATGTTTATATGGATTTCTGAGTCATGGTACTTGGCGGAGGTCAGTCCTCACGCATGATGAGAGTTTCCTGATAGGTGTAGCCTGACTTTTCACAACTCAACATTTGAGATACCATGTAGTCAAAAGTATGATATGCACTGCATAACAACCAAGATGCACACAAGCTCCCCCTGAATGTGACCACCATTCATGAAATAATTTATTCAACCAATAGACCAATTCTAGACAAATCAGACATGCTTGCACCCATCATAGCAAAGACAAGTAACTTGTACATCAAAAAGGAGTAAATAGCTCAAACTTGAGTTGATTGAGGTCTGCATAGACCTATCTCTCTCCTTAATGTTGAAAACCTATCATTGCTTAAGGGTTTTGTAAAAATGTCTGCAATCTGATTTTCCGGGTCAACAAAATGTAGCTCAAAGTGATTTTTGAGGACTTCATCCCTAATGAAATGATGCCTAATTTCTATATGCTTAGTCCTACAATGCATGACTAGATTTTTTGCAAGGTTTATTACACTAGTGTTATCACACAGAATGGGAACACAGCCAAGACCTATTAGATAGTCTTGGAGTTGGTGTTTGATCCACAACACTTGGGTTCCACAACTCCCTGCAACAGCATATTCTACCTCTGCAGTTGAGAGGGCAACCGAGTGCTGTTTCTTGGAGGCCCAAGAAACCAAAAACCCACTAAGAAATTGGCAATAGCCACTAGTGCTCTTGCGGTCCAGTTTGCAACCAGCATAGTCTGCATCTAAATATGAAATGATAGAGAGCTCACAGGATGTAGGATACCATAATCCCAGATCTTTAGTGCCAGCAAGGTATCTAAAGATACGCTTGACAGCAGTCAAGTGGGATTATCTAGGACTAGACTGAAATCTAGCACAAAGATAAACACTAAACTGAATATCTGGTCTATATACAGTTAAGTAGAGTAATGAGCCGATCATACCGCTATACTTCTTTGCATCCACAAGTATACCTTGTTCATTTGCGTCCAGTGAAGTGGCAGTCCCCATTGGAGTTCCTAATGGTTTGCAGTTGGTCAGGTCAAACCTTTTCAGCAACTCTTTCACATATTTGGCTTGATTGATGAAGCAGCCTTCATTACTTTGATGTATCTGCAAGCCAAGAAAGTATTGAAGCTCACCCATAAGACTCATCTCAAACTCATTAGTCATGAGTTTAGCAAAGTCCTCACACATTTGAGATTTTGTGGATCCAAACACTATATCATCTACATAAATCTGAACCAACAAGATATCCTTACCTTGTCTCTTAGTGAATAGTGTCTGGTCTACATTACCTCTTGTATATCCTTGTTCGGTGAGGAATGAGCTTAGTCTGTCATATCAAGCTCTGGGTGCCTGCTTCAAGCCATATAGAGCCCTGTCCAACTTATAAACATGATCTTTGAAATGTGAACATTCAAAACGGGGGGGTTGCTCTACATAAACTTCTTCTTTAATTAGACTATTTAGAAAAGCACTCTTAACATCCATTTGCTGCAATTTGATTTTATGAGAACATGCAAATGCAAGCAAAATTTAAATGGCCTCCATTCTGGCTACAAGGGCAAAAGACTCTTCGAAATCTATGCCAAACTATTGATTATACCCCTGAGCCACTAACCTAGCTTTATTTCTTATTATCTTACCATCTTCACTTAGTTTATTCCTAAAGACCCATTTAGTGCCTATGACAGATTTTTCTTGGGCCCTAGGAACAAGATGCCACACATTGTTTCTTTCAAACTGGTTTAATTCATCATGCATGGAATTTATCCAATTGTCATCTTTTAAGGTCTCTAAAATATTTTTAGTTTCGATTTGGGACACAAGAGTAAGTTGTTCAATTTCATCCATGATTCTAAAATGAGACCTAGTTTTAGTTCGATCACTCAGATTACCTAAGATGTTTTCCAAAGGCTAGTCTTTTAACACTCTTAAATCAGCTTGAGTGTTACCTTCATCTGCATCAGTGATTGGAGCATTGCTTGACTCTCCTTGGTCTTCATTTTCTTGTGTCTCTTCGTGTGGTGGTTCTTCTGTTCTTTTGATGTTCAGAAATTCCCCACCATCATCTTCCCTGCAAGTATTGTCATGATTAGTCTCATCAAAAGTGATGTGAGGTGACTCTTCCACACATAAGGTCTTAAGATTATATATTCTATAAGCTCTAGATCTATCTGAGTATCCAAGAAAGATGCTTTCTTCACTCTTTGGCTCAAATTTGTCCAAAACACTTTTATCATTGTTGTGAACAAAACATTTTGAACCAAATACTCTCAAGTGAGAAAGAGATGGCTTCTTACCCTTGATCAACTCATAAGGAGTCATTTTGGTGAGTATCTTGTATACAAAATCTGCATGGTTAGTGTTCTCAAAGCCAGGGGGCTGCTCAACATAGACTTCTTCTTTAATCAAACCATTTAAGAAAGCACTTTTTACATCCATTTGATACAGCTTTATTCTAAGGGAGCATGCAAAGGCAAGTAAAATTCTGATGGCCTCAAGTTTAGCAACTGGGGCAAAAGATTCCTCAAAGTCTACACCAAACTCTTGATTATACCCTTGAGCCACCAATCTTGCCTTGTTTCTTATTATCTTGCCATCCTCACTGAGTTTGTTCCTAAAGACCCATTTAGTGCCTATGACAGATTGTGATGATGGTTTAGGAACAAGATGCCAAACTTTGTTTCTTTCAAACTGGTTTAATTCGTCTTGCATTGAGTTTATCTAGTTTTCATCTTTTAATGCTTCATCAATATTCTTGAATTCAATTTAGGAGACAAGAGCAAGATGATCTAATTCTTCCATAATTATAAAATGTGACCTTGTTCTATGTGGATCATTCAATACCAATGACATTTTCTAAAGGATGATCCTTAAGAATTCTAATGTCTGTAGAATCATTACCTTCTCCTGGAGCTTGATCCCTTACATTACTTGATTCAGCTAGGTCACCATCTTCTCTTGTTTCTTCTTGTGGAGGATCATTCTTTTCCTTCATGCTTAGAAATTCCCCGTCTTCATCATTTTTCCTGCAATAGTTACCATTTTTAGCATCATCATGATATTCATCAAAGGAAACATGAGGTGATTCTTTCACAGTTTGACTCTTAATGTTGTAAATTCTATAAGCCCTAGATCTATCAGAATATCCAAGGAATATACCTTCATCACTCTTGGGCTCGAATTTATCTAAATCTCTTTTGTCATTATTGTGGATGAAGCATTTAGACCCAAACACTTTCATATGAGAGAGAGAGGGCTTGTTACCTTTCAGCAACTCATAAGGAGTCTTTTTGGTATGTGGCCTTACCACAGAACGGTTGATAATGTAACAAGCCGTGTTTATCACCTCAGCCCAAAACTTCCTTGGGAGTTACCGTTCGGCAAGCATTGTCCTCGCCATCTCTATGAGTGTTTGATTCCTTCTTTCAATTACACCATTTTGTTCAGGGGTTCTTGGTGATGAAAATCGATGTGAAATGCCTTCAGCCCTGCAAAGATTATAGAGTTAAGTATTTTCAAATTCACCACCATGATCAGATTGAAGCTTGGAAATTTTAAACTCACCGTCCTACTTTATCTTCATATAGAGTGTCTGAAACTCATCAAAAGCATCATTTTTATGTGTGAGAAAGAAAACCCATGTGAACCTAGAGAAATCATCCACCAAGACATATCCATATTTTCTACCACTTAAACTAGCAATTCTGGTTGGACCAAATAAGTCCATATGAATCAGCTCGAGTGGTTTGGATGACATATTTTCATATTTTCCCTTGAAGGATTTTCTTGTTTGTTTACCTAGGGCACGTGCATCACACAATTTGTTTTCTTGTTTAAAAGATAGTTCAGGCAAACCTTTCACCATTGAATGCTTTAAAAGCTTATGTAAGACATTGTAGCTAACATGTCCTACTCTACGATGCCATAACCATGCAAGCTCAAATTTTGGTGCAGCAAGACAAAGGTTTATGTGAGCAGGATCATCTAAGTCAATCATGTAAATATTATTGACTCTTTTACCAGAAAATTATATCTTGTCAGATTTTGGTTCAAGGATTCTACATTCATGAGAGTCAAACAACACTTTGTGACCTTTATCACACAATTGACTTATACTGAGCAAGTTGTATTTTAAACCTTCAACTAGCAGCACGTTACAAATAGAGTTGGAGAGGTTCTTACCTACATTACCTGTTCCAATGATTCTTCCTTTGTTGTCCCCTCCAAATGTGACGTGTCCTCCTTCCTTTTCCATCAAGAAACAGAATTTTATTCTATCTCCAATCATGTGTCTTGAACAGCCGCTATCAAGGTACCACCTGTTATGCATGGCTGCAAGACACTCCTGCACAAGGAATTAAGCAATGGTGTTTGGAACCCAATGAAATTTGGGTCCCATCAAGCTCTTCAGATTTTAAAAACATGATACCATTTCTTTTGGAATCCAAACCTTCCTTGCATTCATGTTTTCTTTGCTTATTGCAGGGATTTATTTTTTCTTTTCAGCTTTAGCATTCACTTTCTGTTTAGAAGCCCTTTGATGTTGTTGGATTTGGTGGACATTTGAAGAGGTCTGCTTCTTAATCCATTGAGGCCACTTGTTGGTTTTGGGTTGAAAGTGACTGTTTTGCCACCTAGGGGTTTGAAGCTTATAGGATTGGTGCACAAAGGAATCACAGCTGCCCCAAAAACAAGGTGGTGTCGACCTGTATGGATGGGAGTGTCGACCTGTTCTATGTGTAACCCAGTTACAATGGCATCTAGAAGGCTGAAGTTGTTTGGCGGCCTGAGCGGGCGATGGCCAAGGAAGTGTCGACCTATGCTGTGGGGATGGTTGACTCTTCTTAGACTTTTGAGGTTTCATCTTGGGGAGTTCAGTGGCTTCCTCTTCAACCTTTTCTTTTCCTTTATCACTTTATTTTTGTTGACTTTGATTGGGTGTTGTGTTTGAGGTGGAAGCATCAGAAGAGGAGACAAATGTGACAGTTTTTAACCCAATTGGCCTTTTGTTTGTGGGATCAAAACCTAAGCCTTCCTTGTTGAAGTTCTAACTGGTACCTAGCAATGCATTTAGGTTTTCTCTTCCATCTACAAACTTTTCTAGTGATTGTTGTTTATCCTTCAACTCTTTTTGTAGGTTTTCAATATTTTGAAGGAGTTGAGTGTTGACTTGTTTGACAGCTTCATACTTCTCAATACTCAATTTGTTATCCTTTTCATAGGTTTGCATTTTTAGCTTCAAGCTATCAATCTCATTTCTTAAGTCTTCATTTTCAGTTTCCAAGTCAGCCATTTCTTTTCTTCCCTCTTCCAAATCCTCAATCATTTTTTTAAGATCTTCAATTTCAGTTGCAAGTGAAGCAGTCTTATCATTCATATCATGAGCATGCACAAACATGTTAATTTTCTTTTTTAATGATTTATTCTCCATTTTGTACATGTCATATTTTTTCATGAGCTGTATATATGCTTCCTCCCAATCATCAATTGTGTAATTTTCAAATGGAGAGCTTACCTCAGTTTCTTCGTCACCTCTGGCCAGGAGACAAAGATCTTTGTTTTTCTTGTCTGAGGAGCAAGTTCCACCATCACTTTCTTCCTCGTCACTCCATGTGGACACCATGGCCTTGTTCTTCTTCTTGCCCTTCTATTTGTCAGCTTTTCTAAATTTTTCAGGACAGTCAGTCTTGAAATGCCCTGGTTTGTTGCAAGAATAGCAAATGATCTTGTCAGATTTCTTAGAGTTTTCAAAATTAGATTTGAAACCTTTCCTTACCTGTGACCATCCTCTCATGAGGCTCTTACCTTCATTTCTCAGAAATTTTCTGAACTTACGTGTGAGCATGGCTACATCATCCTCATCTCGCTCACTTGCAGAAACCTCACCTTCATCAGAAGTGTTTTGACCGCTGAGTCCTACTTTAAGAGCTATGGACTTCTTCTTAGGCACCTCAGCCTCTTTGTTCTTAAGGTTGATCTCATAGGTCATCAATGACCCAATGAGTTCATCTATGTAACGACCCGAGAATCCGATTACCGGGAAGGTCCGATAACCCGAGACTCGCACCGCCACCCACGAGTCCGAAAACTCGGAAGGGTTAAAGGGAGGTGTGGAGACTACACAAGCATCACAAATAATTGCAGAAATAAATTTAACAGTTTACATGATACATGGTTCACAAGATAAAAATAAAATAACAACAGCAGTAGTAGTCCACAACTAGTACAGAGACAAGAAAGAAAAGTACAGCTACACGGGACATACCCCGGCTCTGACCTCTGGCACTAACGCTGGGCACCTGAACCACGCTGAGTCTCAGACGTGCTCCCCTGAGGCCGCGACTCACTTGAAACACGGTGAAAACACGTAGGGAATGAGTCTCGGAACAAGACTCAGTAGGGATCACTCGAACCCTACCTCGCAAACGGAGAAACTGTTATGCTAGCAGTAAGCGAGTACCTCGAAAAAGGGAAGCCCCGCAATCTACAAAACACTGCTCTCACGGCACGAAAGCCGACACACGTGCCACAGTGAAACGACCGGAACACCACGGTCAACGTGACAAAACCCGAAGGTCGAAGTCGCAAAGACTGACAGTCTGACACTACCGACTCGACAGGAGTACCACCCACTAGAAGCACACCCGGTAGCGTCCCCTGACGTCTTACACCGTACCGCAGGTGAACTGCCTGTCATGGTAGCTCCTACCAAAGGCACGAACACCACACAAGTAACTACAAACGAGTGACTAGCTGGGGTCATGCTCGTCAGCGTGGGTCCAACCGTCCCCAACCACGTGTGCACACACAGACCGTGCGTCCCTGGTCTGGCCCTCTGACCGGTTTTCCCCTCAGCCGGACTCTAGCTGCAAGACGTGGGGCCCGATGAAAACAGGTCCACAAATCGTCTCTAAGGGTAGCCTCTCCATCACTCCCTGGTGGGACCACACGCGTGTAAGCAGGCTACGACTAGTGGAGGGTCACTACGGAGTAGACTCTCAAGTCAACGGAAAATCACGCCACAACCGGACGGTATAAGGAACGCCCCTTGTACCAATACCGTCACATGGGGACAGAAGCCAAAAACGACATCTCCCGGTACCACTCGGTATGACGGGAGACCCTCCGACACGATCTGTCTCCTGGAACGGTCCACACTGGGCCACTCAGGGATGTGCGGTCGCATAAGGACCGCACCTAGGGTTAAACGGCCAGCACAGGACCGTTCTACCTAGGTCTAAACAGACTGAAGAACGACCAACATGGGCCCGTTCAATGGATGTGCGGCCAGCTCCTGGCCGCACGTGGGTGAAGAACGATCAGCTCCTGGCCGCTCGTCTCCTAACGGTAATAAACCTGAAGAGTTACCCCTTAGCCGCACTAGGGAAGAGCGGCTATGGTTTCACCGTTCAAGGGTTGTGTGATCCAGATCTGGCCGCACACCCAGGCAACGGCACCAGACGACGTACGGCCAGCACCTGGCCGCACGAAGAGTTATGCGGCTAGATCCTGGCCATACACCCCGGTGCACTGTACAACGGTAAAATTCAACGGTCAAATACCCAGGGTTGTGTGGTTGTTGTGGGGCCGCACCTTAGGATATGCGGTCCCACGACAGACCGCGCAAGCCTACTGCGCGCCGAGCCCAGCCACAGCGCGCCGAGCCGATGGACGGCCAGAACGGTGCCGCACAAGGGTTGTGCGGGCCCTGGTTAGACCGCACATCGGCCACTGGTGCGAAAATGGTGAACCTCGCCGGAATCACCCATTCCAACCCCAAACAAGCCCCACGAAGGGGGGAACGGTGGGAGAAGGACCCCTAAGCCCCCCCTAGCATGCTCCTATGCCCGTAAACCACGGAATCGGGGCTCAAAACGGCGGATCGGACGAACTCTCCCCGCGGCATGAACGGCCCTTCCCGGCGTAAAAATGACCCCTCTCGACTTCGTCTTGAGCTAAAACTCATGGGGAAGAAAGGCAACAGGCTAAGGAACGTCACCCTACCTCCGATCCGCGATGAGACGCGTTGATCCAAGCTCAAACCCACGAAGAACATCGTTAGAACCTCGCCTTCCCACGCTTCCCACGCTTGCCGCACGCCCGCACAATCGTCTCGTCGTCACCCGCGTCCTCGCGCCGTCGCACCGCCGCCATCTGCAGCGGGAACAGAGGTCGTCGCGCTCGAACAGGAGAGAGAGAGAGAGAGAGAGAGAGAGAGGGCGGCCACGGTCGTGAGGGAGGAAGGAGAAGAAAGGAAGAAGAAGAAGAAAAAGAAAAGAAAATGGGGGGCATTAATAGAAAATCCAAAATTTCCAGAAAATACCAAAAAATTAAAAATTATATTTTTGCGATCCTCGGAACGCACTGATCGCAACGGTACCACTCTCGCCTAGGTGAACGACCCGGTTCATCTGCAACGAGGTTCCGAAGGAATTACCGAAACACACACCGGGAATCGGAAAACACACGCAGAAAAGCCGCGGAACGCTCCCGGGCCTCCGAAACAACTCCGGTTCGCGCCGATCCGGACACAGGAGATGTCCGAAATGAAATTCCAGACACGACGGAGTCGGACACTCCGAGAAACCAGATCCGGGACCCACGAAGAAGGATCCGAAAGGTCCGGGATATTACAGCCCTCCCCCCTTAAGAAATTTTATCCTCGAAATTGAGAACAGCCCAAGGGGAAAGAAGAGGAAGACTTACTCAAACAGGTAAGGGAACTGCTGACGCATCTCGTCCTCACGCTCCCAAGAAGCCTCACCACCAGAGTGCTGCTGCCACACCACCTTAACCAAGGGGATGACCTTGTTCCGCAGGCGCTGCTCTCGCCTATCCTCTACGCGGATCGAAAACTCTGGAAGAGAAAGCTCTGGAGTCACCTCGGGCCAAACAGAATCCTCTAGTACATGAGAGTCATCGGGCATATACTTCCGCAGCATTGAGACGTGGAACACGTCATGCACTGACGCCAACTCAGGGGATAATTGCAACCGATAAGCTACCTCACCGATGCGCTCCTCGATGTGGAGAGGACCAATATAGCGGGGACTCAGCTTCCCACGCCGTCCAAAACGCATCACCCCCTTCATCGGAGAAACTCTCAAGAACACGCGATCGCCCACGGCGAACGCGAGAGGCCGCCGCCTACGGTCAGCATAACTCTTCTGCCGACTCTGGGCTGCCAACATGTTCTGACGAACCAGGTGTACAACCTCCACACACTACTGCACCAACTCCGGTCCCGTCAAAACACGCTCACCAACCTCAAACCAATCCAGTGGAGTCCGACATGGACGCCCATACAACGCCTCATAATGACCCATGCCGATGCTCGAATGATAGCTGTTGTTGTAGGCAAACTCCACCAACGGTAGGTGGTGAACCCAACTCCCCTGCCACTCCAGGCAACAGGACCTCAGCATGTCCTCCAAAGTCTGAATGGTCCTCTTTGACTGACCATCTGACTGAGGATGATACGCCGAGCTAAAAGCCAAATCCGTGCCAAGAGCTCGCTGAAAACTCCTCCAGAATCCAGAAGTGAAATGCGGATCCTGATCCGACACGATGGAGATGGGAATCCCATGCAACGGAATGATCCGCTCCACATAAAGACGAGCCAACCTGGACACGCTCCAGCTGACTTTGACCGGCAACAACCGAGTCACCTTCATCAGCCTATCCACCAGCAACCAAATACTGTCCTGATCGCTCGGAGTCCTTGGCAATCCCACCATGAAATACGTGGTCACGTGGTCCCACTTCCACGCAGGAACATCCAAGGGCTAGAGAGTACCGCCTGGTCACTGATGCTCCGCCTTCACCTGCTGACAGGTCAGGCACCTGGCCACAAATTCGGCGACATCTCTCTGTTGGGATCGGTGCGATGGATTCAGAGGGGGGTGAATGAATCTCTCCTTAAAAAATTATTCCCAATTAAAAACTCAGAACACTCAGAGATGTGAAATTAAAAATAGATTCAGTTTTACCGAAACTGAAATACAACGATGTGTTCAATCAATTGGCTCACTCGACATATGAAGATAAATCGAGCCTAAGCATTCATCTAGCGGAAGTAAACAGTAAGCATTCAAACCATAGTGCACAAAGGAATTTTTAGGTGGTTCAGTCCGCAGACCTACGTCCACCCCACACTCAAACCCGAGTGTGGCTTCCCGCTGACTCACAGCTTGAACGGCTAGGCCTCATAGCTTGCCTACAAACAGCTGAGCATCACAGCTTGCTTCTGCTGGGCAATACAGCTTAGCTATCCGCTGTGCAATACAGCTTGGCCATCCAGAGGATACCACACCTCTACAACTGCTGGGGACTACAGCTTAACCCATCCAGAGGAATCCTCCTCTGCCTGCTGAGCAACACAGCTTGCTTCGCTGACTAACAGCTTGAATAAAGGTTCAAAAGAAAAACAAGATATGGAATGGACACAGCAACAGAAAGCTGTAGACGATAAAACACAAGGTGGCTCTCAAAGAGCTGACTGGCCTGGATTTAATCCACGGTCCAGTATAGACAAGGCTTCAGATGACTCTCTTCTTCTTCTTCTAAACTATCGATCTCTCTTTCTTCTTCTCTATACTTCTCTGCTGCTCACACTTTTCTTCTCTCTTCTTCTATCTATATCGTGCAGGCTCTCTCTCTCTCTGCTTCTGCTCTTTCAGATGGGCTCCCCTACTTCGATCACTCTGCTCACGATCTCCACACCTTTCACTCGAAGGAGACGCTTCCTTTTTATAGCAGCAGCAAGTAGGTGGGCGTGTGTCTTCCATGAATTCCTGCTCTAGCACCTGGACCGCGTGGCAGCATTTCAGCCTGCTGGATTACACGTGTCACGATCCTGAGCCATCTTCATTCTTGGATCATGTGTCCTTATTAATCTCCTCGAGCAGCAGTTCTGTCAGATTAGGCTTGACTATCAGAAAAAGAAAAAGATGCATCGGGTAGGTTTGAGATTTGAACTTAGCATGTATAGACTTGCTAGTGGGTAGTGCAGAATGCATTTGACAAAGTATGCACAATGAAGATGAATGCACATGCATGTCATCAAGGAGTGCATGGACTTAGTGTGCATGCGGCACCAACGTTCAGACTTGCTGGAGTGCTGATGCATGAACTTAACCACTCGTATCAGCAATGGAATGTATAGACTTTGATTGCATGGTAAAGAGTGTATAGACTTTGTTTTGAAAGATTGCACAAATGCCACTGAAGAATGTACAGACGTTGAACGTGTGAAATGCAGTTTGCATCTATCAAAGTATGCACAGCAAAGATGAATGCTCAGGTATGCTGTCAAAGAATGTACAGACTTTGCGTGCATGCACTAAGATGATGTACAGACTTTGCGTGCCTGAAACAAGACAATGTACAGACTTGCTCCCTAGCATTTATAAATCAATGCATCATGTATAGACTTGCTTAAATGATGCATGGACATAACAGCAAAGACTGTGCAGACATTGTATATGCATGAAACAACCGAATGCACTGACTATGCCTATGCATTAAGTAAACAAATGCACTGACTATGTATATGTGTAAAGGACACGATGCAAAAGGATGCACTGACTATGTTCACGAATGTATAAACTCGCTAAGTCACCATGTGCAGACTTAGTGTATGTGCGAGACAAATCAATGCATTGACTATGTATATGCATGAAGAGCACTGGCTGTACTGACTAGTCGAGTGAAACAACGGAGGTTGTACAGACTAGCCACCAAGGAATGTACAGACTTGAGTTGATGCAGTCTAGGCAAAATTTTGTACAGACTTAAGCAATGTACTGACTTTGTTGCATGCTTGCATCGACTTTATGTATGCATGTACAAGCTTAACGACATGTGAGCAACCTTGCACGGACGCAAAGTTTATGCAGTAAACATATGCACGTCTAGGCAAAACTCTGTACTGACTTAACCTGTGCATGGGCTTAATCAGAATAATGCATTCGAAATATCATTTTATCATCACACACACTATCATTATCATCATCATTCTTATGTGGTGACTCATTGAGTTGCTATCATCAAAACATCACAACAACACACACTATCATCAAAGCACAAGGGGCACAACAATCTCCCCCTTTTTGATGATGTCAAGACAATGAGTCACAGTCACACAGACTCAGCAAACGATTCTCCCCCTTTGACACAATCAAAAAGGAAATGGTTTGCGAGTGGAATGAAAGACATGTATGAAATCTGATACCAATTCTCCTCCATAGAAACATGCAAAGAGAGTACTGAAGAATAACATATAGGAACTCCCCCTATCAGCATGAATGAATGATTACTGTCCCCTTAAATGCAGATGACCCAGAACTCCCCCTGAAGTGCATGAATGAATTCTGGCTAACCAAAAGCAATCTGAAATCTGCCACCACAAGGAATCCAAAACAATAATGGTTGTGGCACCTTATATTTGTATGGACAGAACAATGCAGGTGAAAAGCCCACAGAACCAGAACTGGTTACAGAAATAAGATGGAAGATTCCAACATTGTGGAGAGTGAAACAATGATGTAAATGAAGTAGATGTAGCCAAGGGTAGGAGTAAATAACAGCAAGCAAGGTACAGGATCTCCAACAGGTAAGATAGCATGATGATTAAGTTGTCAAAGGTGAACCTGATCTGAGGAAATTGTATGGCAGGTACCACAGTAATAAGTCCTCACAAGGAAAGACTCTCCTATCATAGGGGGTTATGAATTAAGCGACATGACCCAACTGATTTGATCATGATGTATACCAAATTTGTCAATCAAATTCAATACTCATATCTGAAGGTAGGTTTTAATCAAGGTGAACCAATTAATCAAGCAATACTAAAAAACAACCACCTTCCATCTTACACAAAGGAACTCAATGACCACTTTGAGAGTTACATAGTATAGTTATCAAGATTAAACACACTTAGAAAAATGTGAGTTGATAGCTTTTGCAAGAAATTTTCTTTCAATAAGCACAATATTCCCTGAGCAATTTAAGTTGATCAATGTAGACACGTCAAAATTGACGTTACTATGAATACATCTCATATTACCTTATAATACCCTAATTTGACCCTCAAATTAACTTTCTTTGAGTGGTTTTTCCCACTTTTTTGGATTTCTCATTTTTTCCTCCCTTTTCTTAGTTTTCCCTATTTTTCTAGATTTTTTAGATATTTTTCTCTATTTTTCCAAAATTAACGGCGTGAGAGGGGGCATCATTTGTTTTTAAGAAAAATTAAAGAAAATAAAAATAAAAATGACGCCTCTGTGTAGAGGCCTCCATTCTTTATTTTTCTCATTTTTTTGAATTTTTCTGTGAATTTTTCGGATTTGTTTTGAAATGACGACATGTGAAGGGGCGTTTGTTTGATTTTTAATAAAATAAAAATTGAAAAAATGGGATTAACGACATAGTGTGTGTCGTCAATTTCAAATTTGAATATTTTAATATTATTTCTAGCTCTCTTTCAGGGGTGATTTGGTGGCCTTCCGGATGTCAGAAAAATACGAAAAAATAGTCATTGGAATCAGCACAGTTTGATGCACGTCCACCTAAAAAATGGGAAAATAATATTGAGAAATGAAAAATGGCCCCGTTTTGCATATTTTAAAATTACGACCCTCACACGGACGTCAATTCAATTGACGTCTGAACTCCCGGTCGTCCATTCCTTTTGGCTTTTTATTATTTTGATTCACGACGATGTGCAAGTCGTCATTTTGAATTGATGCCCCTAGTCATGTCGTCATTTTCATTGCCATATTTTGAGATTTTGAATCCGACCAAAATTCATGTTAATCACTAAATAGCGCCCTTTCTGAAAGTCGTCTTTTTTTTAAAATGACGACGCCTCCAAGGGCGTCATTTTAAAAAGCGACTGTTTAGCCGATCGTCAATTCATGTTCAATTCCGAAATCTCCCAGAACATCCTTCTTTCCTCATTTTGAGCCCTTTTTCACTTCGAAAAGGACTCTAATGGCTTTCTATGATCGGGAGGATCCCTTCCAATATTTGTCTCATGCTAAAATCAATTCTCCTAATCGTTATTGGAATTAAAACTCCAATTTTCTCTATAAATAGATCCCCTGCGGCTCTATCAAATGGGGGATTTTTTTTATTTTTTATTCATTACAGAGGAGGTGCCGCTAGGAGGAGGGCTCCGGGCGTCTAAGTTCCATCTGTTTGAGCTTCCTCACGAACGTTCTTCAAAGCCAATGCACAGGAGAAATTGCCCAGACTTTTTTATCTCTTCTATTTTTTTTTATGTTTTCCTCTTCTATTGTTTTCCTCTATTAATTCTTTCTTATGTTATTGCATTAGTTCGTGAACGCATGCATATGCATATACCTCCTTTTGATCCCTCTCTATTTTCTCAACCGCGTTGAGAGCAATTCCTGCAGTGCATCACTTGCACTTTGGCCCTTTGTTATATTGTTATTACACATATCCCAATCTCACCACGTTGAGAAGAGCTCCTTTTAGTGCAACACTTACACTTCTTCCTTTTATTTTCATATTTTGCATGCATCATGTTATACCTCCTACCCATTGCATAGGGGTTTAAGGGCCAACACCCAACAAGATGTGTTCTTATACATGATTTTCATGCTCATCTTTATTATGAATTTGATGCTACACTCACCTTGGTTCTAATTCCTATTTTCATTGGTTGTTGTCTTTGATCTTTGCAAGGGTAATCAACAAGATAAACTCTCTTCATCGGCCGGCCGATCGGAAGAGAAAGGTGCACTCACAATCTCCCCGCATCCTTTTGAGGTATTTATATTCGCGATCCCTCCATATTGTTATTTGTTATATCCTTTGAAGCCCTCGCGTCTCTGGCGATCACATTCCCCTTAGCATCCTACGCATGCTCCCCTTTTCTCCCTCTTTTCCCATTCTTCTTCTTCTTCTTTTTCCCTTTTAATTCTTCTTAATTTTTCCTTAAGTGGATTTCTTAGAATCTACAAATTGACGATCACGGTGGGACATCTTTTATTTTTCCTTTTGATTACCCTTCCCCTTGGGCACCCACGTGTGCCATATCCCCTTTTGCACCCACGGTGCACCTCCTTTTGTGCTCCACGTAGCACTCTCCCTATGTGATTTGTTAGTTTGATAGATTTTTAGAAATTCTATTTATCCATCTCTTAAAAAAAAATGATGAGCATGCTATATCCCCTTTCATGTTTTTATTGATTGCCATACTGTGATTATGAGTGTTTTCCTACCTGTTGGTATTTTCGTCACTGTCTGAGCTTTCTGGCCTTTGGAGAGGAATTAACGTCCCTCATAGAGGCGTCATTTTCCAGTATAACGCCTCATACCAAGGCGTCATTTTCTTTGGACGCCCCTGTCAGAGGCGTCTTTCACTCGTATAGCGCCTTACTGGAAGGCGTCATTTTGATTATCATTGTTTATTCATGTTGATTACTGCTATTTGACGTCCCTGTGCACAGGCGTCCATTCTATAGGCAGCGCCTCACCTTAAGGCGCTATTTTACTCTGCTTCCACTATTCACAGTGATTAGTGACTGACGCTCGGGCACTGTTTCTTGATATAGCGACCTTTCCCAGGTCGTCATTTTGTTCTGTGATGTTCATGCTGATACTGTCTGCTTGATATTACCTGCTTGCATTCATCTTTGCATTTGGTTTGGGAGACCTCCTCTCCCCACACTTTTAGGAGTCACACCCCCTCTTGGTGAAGGAAGGACCCTCCATTGAGCACTCCGTCTCATTGGACCGAAAATTTCTAAATCAAGCCTCCGTAAGTCCCCGCACCCGTGGATTCCCTCACGGACGCCGGGCAGGTTGTACCTTTGAAGTCCCGGGTTTAGTTGGCCTATGCATGGTGAGAGAGTGTTCCTAGTTGGCACCGGAGAAAACCACATTTGAAACTAGGTTCCTCCCTTAAGTGATCACATCAATTTGCATAAAGTCATTAATTCACCAAGGTTCAAATAAATAAAAAAATCAACGGTAACCATTCCAACTTGGGTGCTTCTTTGCAAATTGTTTTGCTTGAACTTTGATTGCATAATGGCTTACCTTGATAGACAAAATAACATGTTTAATCTAAATTTTGTTCATGAGGATGCACAACCTAGCACATCCTATACTCCTCAATTTCAACATGTTCATCATAATCCTCACCATACTTTCAAGGCACCACGTCCTCATTCCTATGGTATTGCCCAACCCATGGGCAATGTCCAATCCCATGGTCCCTCGCCTCAATCACGCGCCACTATTCCTTCGGGATCGTCTCCTCCCAACGACGAGAAGTTCTCTCAAATCATTCGTGCATTAGATCATTTCACCCCTCAAGAAATCCAAGCCCTTCAGGCTATTGTCGAGGGTACATCTCATTCTTCTCATCCTCCTTCTATTCCTTCACGGATGGCCCGTCATCCACCTCCTTCATCCACGCCTACTCCTATTCGGGTGGCCCGTCATCCGCCTCCTTCATCCACACATACTCCTATTCGGGTGGCCCATCACCCGCCTCCTTCTATTTCTCATCCTTCACGGCCTCAAGGTCCATTTATTCCTTATAATCCGGTCCGTCCGGGTCCTTTAGCGGGTCGGCCTATTAACCCTCCTCCACGGTCATCATATCAAGCCACCCCTCCAAGGCAATCATGCTAACCCTCTGTTGCTCAAGTTACACCCCTCCAGCAAAGTATCTTTGATAGAATTGCTTCCATGGAGGAACAACTTAAGAGGCTCACCAGCCCGCAGCCCGCTCCTCCTCCATCTCAAGTCAATCCTCTTCATGATTTCATGAATAACATCGCTAAGTCGGAAAAAGATTGGAAGGAGATAAGAGAGAATGGCATCAACGATATATGTGAGCGAGAAAACGTTACAAGTTTTGTGGACGCCGTCCGCCCTCCACTCATCCGCACTACGCATTTACATGGATCTCCGCCTCCATATACATATTCGCCTCCTCAAAATCCCCCACAACACCATACTCCACCACTTATCATTTCATCTCCACCACGGCATCCGTTGGATTTATCTTATGAAGATTTGGAGACGGTACAAGAATTTGAAGCTCCTCGAGATGAACCCCTTCCGAGTTTCCTTCGCCGTCCTCTTCCTCCACTGTCAGAAGACCCCTATGCTCAGGACTATGCCACAGTCCCCGATCCAACCCCCATTTATGAGACCTCTTGGTGTTACGATGATGGGTCGATACTCCAATCACCCATACCGCCGCACCATGAGTCTCCTCCTCTCCCCAATACTTGGTATTACGATGATGAGCCGACATTTCAATCACCCATACCGCCACACCATGAGTCTCATCCTATCCCTAACACCTCTCGCCCCATCCGGAATTTTCAATGCACTAAACCTTCTCCGTTCGCACCTCCCGTAACCACACCAGTAGCCTCCATTCCATCAGCCTCTGCCGAGCATCCATCACCCTCCACTACGCCGGTCTCCGCTAAGCCTTCTATTACTCCTCCTCTTTGTTCGCCACCTCAACCCTCCATTATCCCGTTAACCCCAAAACCCACTATGCCTATAACCCCTACTCCACTACTTAACCCTTCACCCTTACCCGTGGCTAGTCCTGAGCAGGATCCACCCTTTTTTGCACTCGAGCCAACCCCGACTGCTTCCGAGCAAAGGGAGAAGCTCGATGTGTTTGAACCTCTGTTTCCACTCACCCTTCCTCCAACACCTTCCATTACACCTCCACCATCCATGGAGCCTTCCGCCTCCGCTTCCTTTACTACTCGGACCGGACGTCCTTCTGCAAGTACTTGTGCCGAAGATAATCAAGAGCCGGACAAGAAAAATTTTGCCATGGCTATGCTGTTCAAGATGCAAGAGTTTATTTGCCGGATGCCAATCCGGGTTGTTGTGCCAAGCATGGTCGAAGAGGCCATGTCCCCGCCACTGCTCACTAAAAGAGAATGTCAAACACTGATGCCGTATAAGTCTATGACCCAAGGCCGGGCAGGGCACCCCTTGTTCCAACTTTTAAATCTTGAACCTTTTCTTCCATACAAGGGACAAATGCCTATTCTATTCAACATTCTTTATATGCCACAGTCCCTGGGCAACACGATGCTTCATGTTCTAACTCTTCAACTCCCTCACATTATTGTTCTTTGCCCTCCAAGGAAGTTATCGTTTATTGTTGAAGCTTCATCATGGGCTTGTACTTTATCCATTGGGCCAATTGGCCATACACTTTCACTGCCATGGAGGGGCGGTTATCTTGGTGCTAAGGGGCCTTCCACTATTTTATCCACCTTCTATTCAACGCCATCCACATTCTTGTCTATCACATTTTCTTCATGGGCCACTCCAAGGGTAAGGAGGAGGATCTCATCCTCTCGCCCTTCATGTTCTTCATATTCTTTGCATCTCATGCATTCTGTTGCATCCATGCATTCATCGCATACATTCTATTGCATCCACATGCACTTCTTTCTTCCCGAGTTTCCAAACCCGTATCTTACCCGCCTTCTAGAATCTCCAGATCCCCCACGTTTCCTATATCTTTCGCCTCTATCTCCAGGTCCCCTTTCACTTCCCGGGCATTGTGCCCCCTCCGATCTTCCCTCAGGGCATCGCGCCCCTTTCCAACTATTGCATCCGCACTCCCCAGATTTCTCTCTTGTCCTCTTGGGGCATCACACCCCATGGTGTTTTCTTCCTCCGGAACCTTCGAATCCTTCATCCCTCTCTCTATCCCTTGGGCATCGCGCCCCTTTCCATCTTCTTCCTCCGAAACCTCCGGATCTTTCTCTTCTCCCCGGGCATCGCGTCCCATGGTATCTTCCCCCTCCGGAACCTCCTGATCTTTCTCTTTGGGCATCGCGCGCCTGTACACCCTCAAGTCCGGATCTTCTGGGCTTCTTACTGATTCTCCCTGGGCATCGCGTCCCTCGGTATCTTATCCCTCCAGAACCTTCGGACCTCCCTTTTAGGGCATCGCGCCCCTCTACACCTCCATATCCGGATCCTCCAGATTCCTCTCCCGTCCTCCCTTGGCATCACGCCCCATGGTGTCTTCCTCCTCCGGATCCTCTGGATTTCTTATCCCCTCTCCTAGAGCATCACAACCCTTCTTTCGCCATCCCTCCGGAACCTCCGGACCCTCCTGACCCTTTTCATCCACTCTTCCCGGGACATCGTGTCCCTCGGCATTTTCCTCCTCCGGAACCTCCGGACCCTCCATCTTTCTTCCGATTCATCTTTTTGCTCCTCCGGGACATCACATCCTTCATTTTCTTCCTCATCTTCCATCATCTTTTTCCCTATTTCTTCCCTGGGCACCGCGTCCCTCGATATCTTATCCCTCCGGAGCCTCCAGATTATTCTTCCCCTCATGATTCTCCTCCTCTGCCTCCAGACCCTCCGGATCCGCCTCTTTCCATCTATCAATTTCTTCTTCTAATTCCTCCTGATCCTGGGTCCGGCCCAACTTCTTCCACGTCCACTGCCTTGGGCATCTGCCCTTTCTCCCACTGCTTCCGAGGCTTTAGTCCTCACTCCTCCTTCTAATTCTCCTCTCTTTCTGTAGACTGTTCCATGTGATCAGGGTCTCCGCGCCTTAGTGAGGGAGTTCTAGCCCTCGCCTCTCTTCCTTTTCTCCTTATTCGTCTGAGTCTGGTCTGAGCACCACTCCTTCTTGTTAAGTCACTTCCAAATCCTTTGCTTCCAATCCTTTTATCTGCCTAAGAGGACTATCCCACGGTGATCAACCCCGCCTCTCGCAGCAGCTACTTCAACAAAGATCGCAAGGTAATAAGTTAACGTATGTAAGTATTTTTATGATATCATTATCTCATTGCTTCACGCATGATTTTCAAACTGAAGTGCTTCTTAACATGATTAAGAGTGATATTTTAAGCCTTTATCCTAGGAATTTATCTTTATTGAATTTCATCTTAAAAAAAAAAATGAAAAGAGTCTTTAGGCTTGCTATGCAGCACTTTGGTTATAAGAACCCCGCGTTGAGAATTCAACATTATCTCCCCGCTTGTTAAGAGCAACCCTTAGCTGGGCACCGCACACACTTCACGGCGTCCTTAGCTGGCTCCTTTGATAAAACACCGTTGCTACTTTGACCATGCCATGAGTATATCTGAAAGTCTTTTCTCTTCTTTGCTCGGCCGAATGCAGGGGCAAGAGGTTGACGGATGAGATGACCAACCTAGGTAATCCCCAATACGAGAGAAGTCTCAAATAAGGGCAGTCTTGACCCAAACTAAAATCAAATTTCATGATACATCTCGTCAAAAGGGCTATTATGAAAATCAAGTCAAGATTTCGATAAATGTAAAATTATAAATTATGGCATGTCAAGAGAGGCAAAGTCCCCGCAGGGAAAACCCTGGGCGTATGCATGTCAAGGGTCTTAAAATCAAAGGCACAAAGCCCCGGCGCAACAGACCACCTCTTTGAGGGGTAATACCCCGGAAGGAATTTAAGTCTCGATATCTCCCATCCTGCATAAAGCTTATCTCCAATTGTTCTTCTCTTCTCCCCCTAAGACCGAATGTTTCTCAGGTATGGCCTTGGTAGGGGCACCATTAACCATGGACAGTCGGCTGTAGGGCGCCACCTTTAAATGCACGCTCGGCTTTGGGTAGTTTTTTAGCGAAAGGGGAAGGAACGAGGACCCCTAGCCAGTGGTTTAAACATCCCTCCGATATTGTATTAGCAAAGTCTAAGTTAAAATTCAAACAAAAAAATCATATATTTTCCAAAGTTCATAAAAATTGAAAACTTTCCAAAAATTCATAAAAATTCACATGGTTCGTTTAAAAAAAAACTATTTTCAAATAATGCCCGCCCATTCGCATTTCTTCATCGTTGGCTCACACGCATTTCGATGCATATTTGCATAAGTCTAAGCATCGTAGGTGCAAAGTCCAAAGTCTGTGCAAAGTTCAAAGTCTGTGCAACGTTTAAGTCTGTGCAATGTTCAAAGTCTGTACACATCACAAGTCCAAGCATCCTAAGTCAACACATTCCCAAAGTCTATACATTCCATAAGTCTATACATTCCATAAGTCTTCATCCATGTCTATACATCCTAAGTCTACACATTCCACAAGTTTAAACATTCCACAAGTCCAAGCATCCCAAGTCCACACATTCCCTAAGTCTACACATTCCCCAAGTCCAAGCATCCTAAGTCCACACATTCCCCAAGTCCATACATTCCCCATGTCTATACATCCTAAGTCTACACATTCCATAAGTCTACACATTCCAAGTCTATACATCACATGTCCAAGTCTATACATCACAAGTCAAAGCATGTTTCATTCCTAAGTCTATACATTCCAAGTCTATACATTCCATAAGTCTATACATTCCCCAAGTCTATGCATTCCCTAAGTCTATACATTCCCAAGTCTATACATTCCAAGTCTATACGTTCTAAGTCCAAGCATGCTTCATCTAAAGTCTTTACACACTCCAAGGCTTGTGCATTCATTGCAACATCAATGCATTCTAGTGCAACATCTGTGCATTCATTTCCAAGTCGGTGCATTCCAACCATTCCACCCTAAGGTCGGTGCAGTCCCCAACGTTGGTGCACACCCCGCGTATGTGCATTCCATGCAATCCCATGTCTGTACATCCAAATTCCAACCATCCCACGGTTGTCACCCAAAAAATTCAAAAATTCTCAAATAAATCCAAAAAATTCAAAAAAATTCTCAAATAAATCTAAAAAATTTAAAAATTCTCAAATAAATCTAAATAAATTCAAATATTCTCAAATAAATCTAAAAAAATTCAAATATTCTCGAACAAATCTATAAAAATTCAAATGCTTTAAAAAAATTCATAAAAAAACTTAAAAACATCCATAAAAAAATTAAATATTCTCAAAATTCCAAAAAAATCAAATATTTTCCAAAATCCATAAAAATTTGAAATGCTTTTCAAACCCCTAAAAATTTGCATACTCCAAAAATCCAAAAAAATACATTATATTTTTCTAATGGTATTTTTGCAGGGACAATTCCTTTGCAAGGACTAAGAACACGGGATGAGTACTCTTCATTCATTGTTATCAATCTTTTGATTCTTCATAATATTCTCATGATATGTCGCCCTGGGCACTTCAATTATCATCTCTCCATCATTCTGAGCAATTCATGTCAATCTGATCATCCCTGTCACTTGGGGTATCACTCTGGTTATTCACGTCAATCTGATCATTCAAGAGCCAGCTTCTCTGACTATTCCTGCTAGTTTTGCTCAACCATTATGACATCATCCTGATCTTTTATGCATCAATCTTCTGATTTGTCAAGATTGTCATCCTCATCACAAACAACAAACAATGATGCTTTGCAATGCTATGTTTTAACTCATGCTATTCATGCTAAACATGCTTCGCCTTGTTCATACATGCTTGAGTGCTATCCACACCAAGCTTTGATTGCTTTGATGTCTATGTTGTGATTGCTTGTTGATGCTTTGATTCATGCTATACTTGCTATGCTTAAATACCTTATTCATTGCTTGTTATCTATATCTTGGCTAATGAAATTTTGAGCGCATGATAAGAAGCTCTTGGTCCCACCGATTGGGCATCACCATCCAAGCCCCATGGTGTTTGCACATTATTCCATCTCAGTTCCCCACATGCTCATTGATATCACCATCTTCCTGTATGTATTTTTACTATATGTTACATACGCTACTAGATTATATCAAGGACCTTGTGACTTTGGTAAATCTGGAATTTGAGTTCCCCTTCATCAAAAACAATGATGATTCCAGAGGAGTCTTAGTCACACGGATAGGCCGTTGAGCAGTCCAAGACTGGGGACGATGGTTCTCTTTTGTGAGTTGGTGCGCGGATAAACGGGCTTCGGCTCAGTATCAGCTCGTGAAATCAGTTTCTTGACCCAGTCTTGGCAGCTTAACAATATTATCCTTGATTATCTTATATTTTAATTTATTTTAATTTTTCCTTTAAACCCAACATGCATTCATACAGGACTTTGAATCAACATTGGAAAATCATTCTGATAAGCTAATTTGGAGAGTCAAATTGATCTTAATCTTTCAAGATATGAGATATTCATTGTTGAATGGAATCCTCAGTTCGTTTTATCGCTATTTTGGATCATTTTCTCGAAAGCTCCTTGTTTGGATTTCTATCCTCTTATTTCAATCCTTTTCCTTTGATCCACATTGGTTGCAGCACGTCCACATTGGGTGGTAACCGCTCCCCAATGGTGAAACCTACAGGTTTGTGACCAGGGGTACTTCCACCGCGCTGGAAGTTGATCATCTTCTTTTATCTTCTTCGTGCCCGCGTGCACACTCCCTCTTTTATCCAAATATCGTTGATTTCATTGAATTTCCCGAGATTGCTTCATCTCGAGCTTTTGATTCAATTCTCATCAAGTGATGTTGATTGCGTGTCTCATCACACCTTGGCATCTACTTTTCAGTTTGCTCTGCTCCCTTGCAAAGCAGACGCCAAGGCGGGGCAACTGTAGACACGTCAAAATTGACGTTACTATGAGTACATCTCATATTGCCTTGTAATACCCCAATTTGACTCTCAAATTAACTTTCTTTGAGTGATTTTCCCCACTTTTCTTAGATTTTTCCCTTTTTCCTCCCTTTTCTTATTTTTCCCTATTTTTCTAGATTTTTTGGGCATTTTTCTCTATTTTTCCAAAATTAACGGCGTGAGAGGGGGCGTCATTTATTTTTAAGAAAAATTAAAGAAAATAAAAAGAAAAATGACGCCTCTGTGTAGAAGCGTCCATTCTTTATTTTTCTCATTTTTCTGAATTTTTCTGTGAATTTTTCAGATTTATTTTGAAATAACGACATGTGAAGGGGCGTTTGTTTGATTTTTAATAAAATAAAAATTGAAAAAATAGGATCAACGACATAGTGTGTGTCGTCAATTTCAAATTTGAATATTTTAATGTTATTTCTGGCCCTCTTTCAGGGGTGATTTGGTGGCCTTCCGGATGTCAGAAAAATACGAAAAAATAGTCATTGGAATCAGCACAGTTTGATGTATGTCCACCTAAAAAATGAGAAAATAATATTGAGAAATAAAAAATGGCCCTATTTTGCATATTTTGAAATTACAACCCTCACGCGGACGTCAATTCAATTGACGCCCGAACTCCCGGTCGTCCATTCCTTTTGGATTTTTATTATTTTGATTCACGACGCTGTGCAAGTCGTCATTTTGAATTGACGCCCCTAGTCATGTCGTCATTTTCATTGCCATATTTTGAGATTTTGAATCCGACCAAAATTCGTGTTAATCACTAAATAGCGCCCTTTCTGAAAGTCATCTTTTTTTTAAAATGATGATTTAAAAAGCGACTGTTTAGCCGGTCGTCAATTCACGTTCAATTCTGAAATCTCCCAGAACATCCTTCTTTCCTCATTTTGAGCCCTTTTTCACTTCGAAAAGGACTCTAATGGCTTTCTATGATCGGGAGGACCCCTTCCAATATTTTTCTCATGCTAAAATTAATTCTCCTAATCGTTATTGGAATTAAAACTCCAATTTTCACTATAAATAGAGCCCCTGCGGCTCTGTCGAATGGGGGATTTTTTTTTCATTATAGAGGAGGTGCTGCTAGGAGGAGGGCTCCGGGCGTCTAAGTTCCATCCGTTTGAGCTTCCTCACGAACGTTCTTCAAAGCCAATGCACAAGAGAAATTATCCAGACTTTTTTATCTCTTCTATTTTCTTTTCTATTTTCCTCTTCTATTGTTTTCCTCTGTTAATTCTTTCTTCTGTTATTGCATTAGTTCGTGAACGCATGCATATGCATATACCTCCTTTTGATCCCTCTCTATTTTCTCAACCGCGTTGAGAGCAATTCCTGCAGTGCATCACTTGCACTTTGGCCCTTTGTTATATTGTTATTACACATATCCCAATCTCACCACGTTGAGAAGAGCTCCTTTTAGTGCAACACTTGCACTTCTTCCTTTTATTTTCATATTTTGCATGCATCATGTTATACCTCCTACCCATTGCATAGGGGTTTAAGGGCCAACACCCAACAAGGTGTGTTCTTATACATGATTTTCATGCTCATCTTTATTATGAATTTGATGCTATACTCACCTTGGTTCTAATTCCTATTTTCATTGGTTGTTGTCTTTGATCTTTGCAAGGGTAATCAACAAGATAAACTCTCTTCATCGGCCGGCCGATCGGAAGAGAAATGTGCACTCACAATCTCCCCGCATCCTTTTGAGGTATTTATATTCGTGATCCCTCCATATTGTTATTTGTTATATCCTTTGAGGCCCTCGCGTCTCTGGTGATCACATTCCCCTTAGCATCCTACGCATGCTCCCCTTTTCTCCCTCTTTTCCCATTCTTCTTCTTCTTCTTTTTCCCTTTTAATTCTTCTTAGGTTTTTCTTAAGTGGATTTCTTAGAATCTACAATCAACACCTTTTTACATGAGGCACAACACGTCTTAGGTGAAGTGACCCAGTTACTTCAGTGTGATGACTGTCATTGACTCTAAACTTTGAGAATAGAGTTAGCAATAGGAGAGTCCTTTTACATGAGGAGACACCTTGATCAGAGGCCGGACTCCCCAGTTACTCAACACAAACATGCCATTGCTCTATCAGAATTTCAATACATTTTTATCATATATAACTGTGGAACTTTATGACATAGGTTTACTCTATTTCATTAATAGAGAACCCAGTTACTCAGTTACCAAGTCATTACCCCGAACATAATTTTTCTTTTTAGTCAACATTTTTCAAGTTAATGTTTAAAAGCAATGCTATCTCTATGTATCTCTACCAAAGTAGCCTTGATATCACATTTTCAGATTACAGATGGGTGAGACTAGGGTATTCATGACGCAGTTGGTTAAAATTTATTAAAACTTAGTATTCAGATATTTTTAAATCATTCAAGTGCAACTCTGAAAATACATTAAACTTATATCAGTCTGAATCAATGGTCATTCTTAAACCTATATGATAGGAATTTCTTTTAAGAGTTCAGACTAAAACATGGTACACAACATAAGAATCTCATATCAGTCCAATCAATGCTACTGAACAACTTATCATTCCTGGAACAAGAACCAGATTAATCAGACCAGCTTGAAAAGATGTGAATGTTTGATAGGTGCAAGCTGGTAGAGCAAATGATAGCAGGAGAGAAGAGCATCAAATATATGCAGAGCAGAATCAATTTCAGTAGCTGAGTCTGGAATACAGATAGATCAGCTATGCAAGATGAGAATAGCAGAACATTCAGGTTATCCACTAGAGAGCAGTAGAGTAATTCAAATAACTGAACAAGAGGGATTCAGGAAGTGAGGAACAAATGTATCTGACAAATCTCCCCCTGTCTAGATGCAATGAGTCATTTTTTTTTAGAATTTTCAAATTTGATGATATGCAATACACTGCTCTACATGCATGCATATGCACTGATTTTCTTGCAAGCATTACATGGACACATGTGGCATGAATACATGCAAGGGCTAGACAAAACTCCCCCTGACTATATGCATTGAATGAAGTTTCTAAATGTAACATATGCAATATCATTATGCAGGGAATTTGACAACTATGTATCATGGCATGGATATGTAATGCATTCAGCAAATGAAATTATCATGATATGCAAGCATCTAGAGCACACAAATTCAGAAGACAGAATTGATGTGACACGACCCCTTGGACCTGAATTTGCAAGCAACCGGACCGAACGGCGATCTCTCACAACCGGGTTCACCTGCGTCACGCACACCCGGGTCCGTAGGCGGACCGGTGATGATGGTGAGGGTCCGAAGTTGGAACTTGGGGTTCCAAGGGTATGGATGGCTGGGGATGGACCCCAATAGGATAGGGATGCCCAATTTCAAGGGCGGCCGGCACACCGAGGGCGTGGGATGTAGTGTCTCCCTCACAACTCACCCGCGGTGGCACTCGATTTGATGGAAAATTGGAACGAGCCCTCTCTCACTGCCGACGGCGCAACTAGAGATAATACTAAACTAAGCAAAGGTAAGAAACCAGCAGAGGAGAGTGGTCCGAAGCTCACCCGATCGGTGTGAAGACACCGATCCCGGCCGGAGACGAGGGCGAGCGGGGGAGTGTGGGTTCCCCGCACACTGCGTCGGTGTAGCTTCCCCTGTTCAAATATTGCATGCACTACTCCCCATGTAGGGGGGGTTGGACTAGGGGTGGGGAAGTTTCAGATACAAACAAACACTGCCTCCACATAGGGAGGGGCGTTAAGCCGGCCAGGCAGGGAGGGGAGGTTAACTAGCTAGTGCCAATCGTTCTGCGCCGTCCTGAAATGATCAGACAGGGTGCTGATTTAGATGCTCCCACGCACTCTTTCGAACTCAGAATTTGACAAAACTGGAGCCGAAACGTCGCTGACGGACCCAGGAATGCCTGTGAATTTTTGGGGGCGGTCCCGTCATCGACACCGGCCGGGGCAGGCTCTGGATCTGGTCCTCTGCGCTTTGGTTCAGATTGGTTTCCGGGTGTAGCAGCAGATGGATGCAGTCGCCACGTCCGCTCCCGAAGTCCAAACGTGGCGGGACCAAAACGAGTATGACTGTGGACAAGTCTTCTTCGAGCAGCTATCAGGGGGAGCACCTGACGATGTCAGGGCAGAGAGGGAGGGCCCATTGAGTGAGGAGGGGTCTGGTCAGGTCCTGAGTAGCCTGTTCAGCGCACCTGGGGGAGAAAATTTGGAACGGGCAGCCCCGGACTCCAATCGAAGCCCTGCCTGTGGGGTTGCGTGGGGGACTAGTAGTACTTCGACCCGGTTAAGCGGCGCACCTTGGAAGGGAAGGGTGAGGCCGTGGAAGCTTCTGCACTGCAGCTCTACCTTCCAGCCAGGGCCACCTTGCGCAGTCGGGGGAGAACGGGTCCACCGGGCAGCAGGGATGTCGGATGCCGGCGAGACCACCTCGGCTGCGGAGCTATCTCAATGATATTTCCAATGATGTATGATACGCTTCCAGATGACACCTAACAACTCCGTAGCAGGCTCTGCAAGTGGAGCTCCTACTGCTGCCTGCGAACTGAGATGAATAGGGTGATGATAGGTGATGGGAGATGGAGTAGATGGGGTGGGAAATGGGGTGGATGGGTGTGGGGATGACACCTGACTATGTGGCGGTCTGTTAGGGGGTGATACAAGGTGTGGGAGGGGCAGAAAGGGGGCTGGGAGGTGATCTAGCAAGTGGAGGAAGGGGGAGCTGCGAATTTGGGTTGGGAAGGAAAGAGGGAGGAGAGATCTCTCCTTTGGTTTGAATGTGGGTTAATTGAGGGGTTAATGGTGGCCTAGGGAATGGGAAGGGTTGCCTTGGGGAGGAGAAGGGGTGGCTTAGGAAAAAGATTGGTTGCTTGGGGAAGAGGAAGGGTTGCCTGGGAGAATGGAGAGGTGCCTAGGAGAAGGGGATTCCACCTAGGGGTTGGAGGGGAATTAAATGGAAGGTATGGGGAAGGGGGAGGGGTCTTAATGAGAGGTGAATGGGGAGGAGAGAGAGTGAATTTTGAAATTGGGGGTGGGGAGGAGAGTGAATGGGGTTCGCCCCCTTTAGAGAGAGAGAGAGAGAGAAATAGATATAGAGAGAGAGAGAGCTAGAGAGAGAAGGAGGCACAATTCTTGTGGATAATTTTCACTTAATAATTCATTCATTCATTAGCTTCAAATGGTGGGATTGGGGTCCTATTTATAGGAATCCCACAATTTAACATAAGACCCTGAGTTTTAGACTAGTGACAATAAACTAAGGGAGAAGGGGGTGCCCATGGGCCTAGCCCACTTAATTGGGCCCAACTGACTCATTAACCACTCTAATGCCAATTAACCTAGGTAGATGACACCTTAACCTAGGGACTTGACTCAAATAAAAGGAAAATTACATAATAAGAAAATGAAAAATATATCATATGACTCGGAATAAAGTGGCGAACAAGATGTAGCACTGCTGGCGAGCATCAGGATCCTCGAACAAATGAGATCGCCGGTGATGTCCCCATCATACCCTCGGGGTGCGGAGAACTCGACTCCATCGAGTATGGGTCCTCCGGGGAAGTGGTCCTCTAAAGCAGCTCGGGGTGAACCTCAACCTCCAAACTCAACCCTACATCCGCAACCAGGGGACGGTCCTTCATCCTCTCACGGTGGCTTGGGCACACCCTCTTGCTGGCGATGGCACCCTGCTTGCCCAGTATTGCGTCCGTGTGCACACGTCGGGCTCTCAGGCTGATATGTGGAGGCTCTCCGAGGGTATCACTCACAAAGGTGGGGGTAGGCTCAAGGTGCTCACTGGGTTCCACCGCGGTGCCCATATAGGGTGCCACATCCGCCGCGTCAAAAGTTGGGTGTATCCCAAACCCCATTAGCATGTCCAACCCGTAAGCCGGGTTGCCAAAGTCACTCGGAACTTGGCAAGGTCCAAGTCCTCGTGCTCTCAAGTTGGACGCGACTCTAGGGTAGAGCCACTCCAATGCCACCATCAATAGGTTGCCTACTTGGAATTCCAAGTGGCGCTCGCGAGCCTTTTCTCGCTCTTTGTGAACCTCACCGCTCATTGCGAATTGCTTGTGTGTATGCGTATGCCATGCACTATGATGCGGTGTGGGTGTGAAAAGCTTGGTGTGTAAAGGTGGACCGGGGCAACCGTAAATTGACCTATCATGCTGTGATGCCATGTGGACCTTGATGAACTTAGGTGGACCGGGGCAGCCACAAGTGGCCCTATCATGCATGGGCTTCATAACAATGGTTGGAGGGCCATGGTATCTGTAGGGGAACCTATCACACAAAGTGGTGATGAATGCCGGGGGATCCGGACACCCGTAGATGCTCCTAACATGCATATGATCAATGATGAATGAGGGAGGACCAGCACATCCAAATGTGAGCCAGTCATGCATTGGGCCTAAAGTGTGTGTGACATGTATGAGATGACTGGGCTTACTAGCCCTACCAAATGATGCAAAATGTAGTGGCACATGCATTCCCATCCAAATGGTTTCTCCTATGTATATGGCTTGGTGTGAGAGTTTCCACTCATAGGGGTCAAAGGGGTCTAGGAAAATGGAGTGGGCTTGGTCCAATAAGGTTGGTTGGGGTAGGAAAAGGTTGGTGGTGAGTAAGGTGGGGGGGCATAGGAAGGGATCGAAGGGGTCATGGTAAGGGTCACCTAAGGAGAGGAACTCTAGGTCCTCATGGTCCTCACAACCATTTGATGGCGGATTCTCCTCCTCTAGTAAAATGATCGGGCCAAAGTTTTTGGTGGGATGGTCGGCCATGAATGGAGGGCTGGATGTTCTACCCGAGACAAGCAACTCTAGTTTGTGGATAGCATCGGGCTCGTCGGGTGTAGGGAGGAGTAAAAGAAGGTCGCTAGTGTAGCAACCCATAGTGTAAATGGAGGAGATGAATCCGACACATAGGTGTAGGAGGTCAAGGCTCCTAGGTCGGTCGGCTACTGTAGTCAACATGCCAGTTAACTCCATTTGCCAAGCTATACCCTTAAGAAGATCCCCTAATGTTTCCACTTGATAGGATGATTGGATTGTGGTGTGATAGGTGGATAAGGGTACTATGGGGAGGTGTTGTTCCATGGAAGGGTAGGCATGGGGCAGGATAGGGTGAGCCCGGTTTTCCACAAGCCATCTAACCAAGGGCCCATTTATGATGAGTTCACTCCCAATTGGCGGGGGTGGCATGAAAGGTGAAATTTCTTCCTTGTTTTGGCCATGATTTTCCTCCAAGGTGGGGAGTGGTTCTGGGGTGTTCCCTACTAGGGGGTCAGGTGTGGGGATCATGGTTTCTTCTACCAAGGAGGTGAGTAGGTCCTTTGTGGGTGGGGTGATGATGACTGGCATGTGGTGCTCTTTGGGTGGTGGGTAATGGGGGACTTGGGCTAGAATGGGGAGGGGTAGTAGTGGAGGCCTAGGCTGGGCATCTTGTAACTCATAGGGGAGGGTGCACCCAATTTGGCTCAGTGGGTTTTCTTTGGGAAGGAATGAGTTCTCTTGACCCAATTGGGCTTCATATTCTTCTTCCCAATCTAGGGGAGCCTCATAGACTTCGGTCACCTCCTTAAGTTCCTTTTGGAAAGGGGTGGGAGGAGGATTTGTGGGCCGAATTGGGGTACTTCCGTTAGGACATGGCATGGGTGTCTTCAAGAGAGGGTCTAGGTTGGGACGGGGTCCCATGTCATTGGAATCATCCGGTCGTGGAGTGAACCTAGAAGACCTAGAGAATAGCATCATTCTTGAGGATTGGTTGTCTAGGTTATCCCAGGGGCATCTCTCCTCACGCCCATAGTGTTGGGACCTCTCATAGTAAGGATCATAGCCTAACCCTTTCCTATCAAACTCATCCCGGGGAGGCAAGACTCTAAGGCCATTGCGCCTAAGTGGGGGTTCATTGGCTCCAAATCCATCCCGAGGTGACCAAGCTCTAGGGCCGTGGTTCCCTTTTGCTTCAAGCCGATCAAGCCGGGAGGTGAGGGTATCTATACAGTTATGACATTTGTTGATGAAAGTGTCAAATTGGTCCATGGATAGTTGGGGTGTCTCCCTAGGGTGGTCATGCAAGGGAGTGATGGAAAACATGATGCAAGGGAGACTCAAATGCCAATGCCCTAGGACTAGACTCATAGAGACAAGTCTAAAACTTACTCTGATACCAATTTGATGTGACACGACCCCTTGGACCTAAATTTGCAAGCAACCGGACCGAACGGCGATCTCTCACAAGCGGGTTCACCCGCGTCGCGCACACCCGGGTCCGTAGGCGGACCGGTGATGATGGTGATGGTCCGAAGTTGGAACTTGGGGTTCCAAGGGTATGGATGGCTGGGGATGGACCCCAATAGGATAGGGATGCCCAATTTCAAGGGCGGCCGGCACGCCGAGGGCGTGGGATGTAGTGTCTCCGTCACAACTCACCCGCGGTGGCACTCGATTAGATGGAAAATTAGAACGAGCCCTCTCTCACTGCCGACGGCGCAACTAGAGATAATACTAAACTAAGCAAAGGTAAGAAACCAGCAGAGGAGAGTGGTCCGAAGCTCACCCGATCGGTGTGAAGACACCGATCCCGGCCGGAGACGAGGGCGAGCGGGGGAGTGTGGGTTCCCCGCACACTACGTCGGTGTAGCTTCCCCTGTTCAAATATTACATGCACTACTCCCCACGCAGGGGGGGTTGGACTAGGGGTGGGGAAGTTTCAGATACAAACAAACACTACCTCCACATAGGGAGGGGCGTTAAGCCGGCTAGGCGGGGAGGGGAGGTTAACTAGCTAGTGCCAATCGTTCTGCCCCGTCTTGAAATGATCGGACAGGGTGCTGATTTAGATGCTGCCACGCACTCTTCTGAACTCAGAATTTGACAAAACTGGCTCCGAAATGTCGCTGACGGACTCAGGAATGCCTGTGAATTTTTGGGGGTGGTCCCGTTGTCGACACCGGCCAAGGCAGGCTCTGGATCTGGTCCTCTGCGCTCTGGTTCAGACTGGTTTCCGGGTGTAGCAGCAGATGGATGTAGTCGCCACGTCCGCTCCCGAAGTCCAAACGTGGCGGGACCAAAACGAGTACGACTGTGGACGAGTCTTCTTCGAGCAGCTGCTAGGGGGAGCACCAGACGATGTCGGGGCAGAGAGGGAGAGCCCGTTGAGTGAGGAGGGGTCTGGTCAGGTCCTGAGTAGCCTGTTCAGCGCACCTGGGAGAGAAAATTTGGAACGGGCAGCCCCGGACTCCAATCGAAGCCCTGCCTGTGGGGTTGCGTGGGGGACTAGTAGTACTTCGACCCGGTTAAGCGGCGCACCTTGGAAGGGAAGGGTGAGGCCGTGGAAGCTTCTGCACTGCAGCTCTGCCTTCCAGCCAGGGCCACCTTGCGCAGTCGGGGGAGAACGGGTCCACCGGGCAGCAGGGATGTCGGATGCCGGCGAGACCACCTCGGCTGCGGAGCTATCTCAACGATATTTCCGACGATGTATGATACGCTTCCAGATGACACCTAACAACTCCGGAGCAGGCTCTGCAAGTGGAGCTCCTACTGCTGCCTGCGAACTGAGATGAATAGGGTGATGATAGGTGATGGGAGACGGAGTAGATGGGGTGGGAAATGGGGTGGATGGGTGTGGGGATGACAGCTGACTATGTGGGGGTCTGTTAGGGGGTGATACAAGGTGTGGGAGGGGCAGAAAGGGGGCTGAGAGGTGGTCTAGCAAGTGGAGGAAGGGGGAGTTGCGAATTTGGGTTGGGAAGGAGAGAGGGAGGAGAGATCTCTCCTTTGGTTTGAATGTGGGTTAATGGTGGCCTAGGGAATGGGAAGGGTTGCCTTGGGGAGGGGAAGGGGTGGCTTGGGAAAAGGATTGGTTGCTTGGGGAAGAGGAAGGGTTGCCTGGGAGAATGGAGAGGTGCCTAGGAGAAGGGGATTCCACCTAGGGGTTGGAGGGGAATTAAATGGGAGGTATGGGGAAGGGGGAGGGGTCTTAATGAGAGGTGAATGGGGAGGAGAGAGAGTGAATTTCGAAATTAGAGGTGGGGAGGAGAGAGAATGGGGTTCGCCCCCTTTAGAGAGAGAGAGAGAGAAATAGAGATAGAGAGAGAGAGAGCTAGAGAGAGAAGGAGGCACAATTCTTGTGGATAATTTTCACTTAATAATTCATTCATTCATTAGCTTCAAATGGTGGGATTGGGGTCCTATTTATAGGAATCCCACAATTTAACATAAGACCCTGAGTTTTAGACTAGTGACAATAAACTAAGGGAGAAGGGGGTGCCCATGGGCCTAGCCCACTTAATTGGGCCCAACTGACTCATTAACCACTCTAATGCCAATTAACCTAGGTAGATGACACCTTAACGTAGGGACTTGACTCAAATAAAAGGAAAATTACATAATAAGAAAATGAAAAATACATCATATGACTCGGAATAGAGTGGCGAACAAGATGTAGCACTACTAGCGAGCATCAGGATCCTCGAACAAATGAGATCGTCGGTGATGTCCCCATCAAGAATTTAAGCAGAGTTTTCGAGAACTGACCTGAAGAGTGCAATCATGGGGTTTTCATTCTTGAGTGCCTTGGTTTATTAACCCCTTTTATTCATTTCCAAGGCACACCTGCAATACAGCAAACTATTTTGTACAAGCATGTACCCAAGTGGTCTTGGGTCCTGAAGTACCAGTGGCACCTTTGGATGGTGCTTTCAACATTTTCTGAGACTTCAGATCATCACTCATCATCAAGGAGTAATTATCCATACAATGACCTTTCTGACCACAGTAATGGCATGATGCAGCAGATTTTAAATTCTTTTTATGTAAATTACTGTTGTCATTAATTCTATGTATATTTGCATGAAAAATTCTGTTAACAGAATTAAGATTCTGTTGACCGAAGCCAGCATGTTTATTATAACCTGCCAGCCGACAGGTTGCAGCCTTGTGGCCTGGCTTTCCACATTCAAAACATACAATGTGCTTGCTTCTATAACCAAACTTCTTTCTATCGAAAATATTTTTATTAACAGGGAAATTTACAAATCCAGAATTAGTTTTCTTTCCCTGAGCATGCCAGCAGAAGGCAGCAATGTGACCAAAATTCCCACAGCAATAACATTGAATTTTCTTTTTCTGATCAATAGAAGGTTTCCTAGGAAGCTGATTTCTAGGATACATTCTAACAGCATTTCTTTCATCATTTATCAATGTTACACAGTTATGCATAATATGTCCAACCTTCCCATAATAGTGACATGTTACTACCTTTTTATTCGCATTCACTTGATTGACAGAATTAACATTCGCATGAGAGTGTGAATGTGTGTGTGAGCTGTGAGCAGCATGCACATATAAATCAGGGACATGTTTGGGCTTATTCATATTAACATTTTTCTTTGATTTTTGAAACTTTTTCTGATCTTTATCTGAATTTTCGACTTTCTTTGTAGTGAATTGAAAGATAGAAGAACTAGATGAGTTGGCATGTTCTGAGTTTTTCACAAAAATAGTTGATTTCCTCTTATCATTATCATTTTCATTCATAGGCACAAATCCAATCCCTTGTTTATGAAAATTCACTTTAGAACCAAGCAGCTTATTCAAATTGTCTTTTCCTTTAACGAATTTTGACAGAGAAGCTTTTAGATCATCAATCTCAGTTTGCATTAACACAATGTCATCTTCACATGAAATTATTTGGTTATGCAAACCATCATTTAACCTTTTCCGAGTTTCATTTTCTTGCATCATCTTCTGATTATCATTAGCTTCTTTGTCATTCAAAATCGATTTACCTTTTTCAAAGTTCATTAGTCTTTCAGAAAGCACAATGTTCAAAACCATCAGTTTCTTGTTTTGATCTTTCAAGTAACCATTTTCTTCAAATAGTTTTTCTCCACTTTCTTCAACCTCAATTTTCTTTACCAACAATAATTGGTTTTCTTCTTTCAGGGATTTGATTAATTCATTTTGCAAATTATCATCATGATCTATATCATTAATCAAATCTCTGAGAATGGCACATTCATTGCAAGAATTATTTTCACTAATGAGTTTGTTTCTAAGGTTCTCATTTTCAGATTTCAAATTGTTCAACTCACCTTTTTCTTTATTCATGTCAGATTTCAAGTTTTCATTCTCTGCCTGCAAACGAGTAACTTCATGAATCATTTCTTTTCTCATTTTTCTCTTTTTAGATTTGACACTATCATATTTCTCAATCAAATGCTCATTCAACATAATCAATTCTTCAATACAGAAATTACCAGTGTCAGAATTTACCTGAGATGAAGTTTCCTCGATTTGATCCTGGTCTTCGTTAGTAGCCATGAGGCACTTCACCTCCTCCTGACACTTGCTGGATGCAACCATCTTGACAACTTCTGATGCACTGCAGCAACTAGTCACACAAGGAAACTTGTCAGTATTTATTGCCATTTTTATTATTTCTAGGGCCTTCTGGTTCTCAGAGAATTTCAAATGATCTGAAGTTTTCCATAAGGATTTATCCTTTGAAACTTCATATGGACTGTGTGCAATGATTATCCACAGATCTGGATTAACATGCATCACATATTCTCTGAATCGATCGAGCCAACTGTAAAAACCTAATCCCTCGAATCTCGGAGGATCAGTCATGAGTATCAAACTCAGATTAAATCAGAAATTGCAATACAAAATAGATCAAACCAGATCGCACCAAAACTAAGTGTAGGAACAGATCTGCAGGTCATTGGACCCTCTGTGCAGACACCTGCTCTGATACCAATTGTTGGGATCGGTGCGATGGATTCAGAGGGGGGTGAATGAATCTCTCCTTAAAAAATTACTCCCAATTAAAAACTCAGAACACTCAGAGATGTGAAATTAAAAACAGATTCAGTTTTACCGAAACTGAAATACAGCGATGTGTTCAATCAATTGGCTCACTCGACATATGAAGACTAATCGAGCCTAAGCATTCATCTAGCGGAAGCAAACAGTAAGCATTCAAACCACAGTGCACGAAGGAATTTTTAGGTGGTTCAGTCCGCAGACCTACGTCCACCCCACACTCAAACCCGAGTGTGGCTTCCCGCTGACTCACAGCTTGAACGGCTGGGCCTCACAGCTTGCCTACAAATAGCTGAGCATCACAGCTTGCTTCCGTTGGGCAATACAGCTTAGCCATCCACTGGGCAATACAGCTTGGACGTCCAGAGGATACCACACCTCTGCAACTGCTGGGGACTACAGCTTAACCCATCCAGAGGAATCCTCCTCTGCCCGCTGAGCAACACAGCTTGCTTCGCTGACTAACAGCTTGAATAAAGGTTCAAAAGAAAAACAAGATATGGAATGGACACAACAACAGAAAGCTGTAGACGATAAAACACAAGGTGGCTCTCAAAGAGCTGACTGACCTGGATTTGATCCACGGTCCAGTATAGACAAGGCTTCAGATGACTCTCTTCTTCTTCTTCTAAACTATCGATCTCTCTTTCTTCTTCTCTATACTTCTCTGCTGCTCACTCTTTTCTTCTCTCTTCTTCTATCTGTATCGTGCAGGCTCTCTCTCTCTCTACTTCTGCTCTTTCAGATGGGCTCCCCTACTTCGATCACTCTGCTCATGATCTTCACACCTTTCATTCGAAGGAAATGCTTCCTTTTTATAGCAGCAGCAGGTAGGTGGGCGTGTGTCTTCCACGAATTCCTGCCCTAGCACCTGGACCGCGTGGCAGCATTTCAGCCTGCTGGATTACACGTGTCACGATCCTGAGCTATCTTCATTCTTGGATCACGTGTCCTTATTAATCTCCTCGAGCAGTAGTCCTGTCAGATTAGGCTTGACTATTAGAAAAAGAAAAAGATGCATCGGGTAGGTTTGAGATTTGAACTTAGCATGTATAGACTTGCTAGTGGGTAGTGCAGAATGCATTTGACAAAGTATGCACAATGAAGATGAATGCACAGGCATGTCATCAAGGAGTGCATGGACTTAGTGTGCATGCGGCACCAACGTTCAGACTTGCTGGAGTGCTGATGCATGAACTTAACCACTCGTATCAGCAATGGAATGTATAGACTTTGATTGCATGGTAAAGAGTGTATAGACTTTGTTTTGAAAGATTGCACAAATGCCACTGAAGAATGTACAGACGTTGAACGTGTGAAATGCAGTTTGCATCTATCAAAGTATGCACAGCAAAGATGAATGCTCAGGTATGCTGTCAAAGAATGTACAGACTTTGCGTGCATGCACCAAGATGATGTACAGACTTTACGTGCCTGAAACAAGACAATGTACAGACTTGCTCCCTAGCATTTAAGAATCAATGCATCATGTATAGACTTGCTTAAATGATGCATGGACATAACAGCAAAGACTGTGCAGACATTGTATATGCATGAAACAACCGAATGCACTGACTATGCCTATGCATTAAGTAAACAAATGCACTGACTATGTATATGTGTAAAGGACACGATGCAAAAGGATGCACTGACTATGTTCACGAATGTATAAACTCGCTAAGTCACCATGTGCAGACTTAGTGTATGTGCGAGACAAATCAATGCATTGACTATGTATATGCATGAAGAGCACTGGCTGTACTGACTAGTCGAGTGAAACAACGGAGGTTGTACAGACTAGCCACCAAGGAATGTACAGACTTGAGTTGATGCAGTTTAGGCAAAATTCTGTACAGACTTAAGCAATGTACTGACTCTGTTGCATGCTTGCATCGACTTTATGTATGCATGTACAAGCTTAACGACATGTGAGCAACCTTGCACGGACTCAAGGTTTATGCAGCAAACATATGCACGTCTAGGCAAAACTCTGTACTGACTTAACCTGTGCATGGGCTTAATCAGAATAATGCATTCGAAACATCATTTTATCATCACACACACTATAATTATCATCATCATTCTTATGTGGTGACTCATTGAGTTGATATCATCAAAACATCACAACAACACACACTATCATCAAAGCACAAGGGGCACACCACTCTCTTCATGCAAGGCCACCAGAACTACCTCCGCAAGTTCTGATACATCTTCGTCGCACCTGGGTGTATGGTGTACCTGCTCCCATGAGCCTCGCGTAATACCGCACGATGAACCTGCTCCTCGGCTGAGACGTACAGCCTGCCACGGAACCTCACGGCACTGTCCTCGCCGAGCTGCACATCAGTCAAAGCCAAAATCTGGGGTAACTCAGGGTCAGCATGCTGAGCCTCTGTCACCTGACGGCAAATAGCAGGCGTGACAGTCAGACTAGCAAGCACTGCCAACCCTGGCTCCTGGGAAATCTTGAGCCTGAATGAAACTTCGGGCACTTGTTCCCAGAGCCTCCACTTCCTCAACATCAAGGCACTGATCGTGACCTTCCGACTCAAGGCATCGGCGACGACATTCATCCTGCCCGGCTGATAAGACAGGGTGAAGTCATAATCCTTTATAAACTCCATCCAACGCCTCTGCCTGAGGTTAAGGTCCCTCTGTGTGAACACATATCGCAAACTCTGATGGTCAGTGAACACCTCGAACCTCTCGCCGTACAGATAATGCCTCCAGATCTTCAGCGCGAAGATCACAGCTGCCAACTCCAGGTCATGGGTAGGGTAGTTCTCCTCATGGCGCTTCAGCTATCGAGATGCATAAGCCACCACTCTACCATGATGCATGAACACAGCACCCAATCCGACCCCGGAAGCATCTGTACACACCACAAAACCTCCCGATCCAGAAGGCAACACCAACACCGGAGCCGAGGTGAGCAATCTCTTCAGTTCTCTGAAACTCTGCTCACACTCCTCAGACCAAACGAAAGGCATATCCTTCCGCGTAAGCCTAGTCATTGGGGCCGCAATGTAAGAAAAATCCTGGATAAACCGACGATAATAGCCTGCAAGCCCCAAGAAACTCCGGATCTCCGTCACAGACCTCGACCTCGGCTACTGCATTACTGCCTCGACCTTGGCGGGTTCCACGGAAATACCATCACCAGAAATCACGTGCCCCAAAAAGTGCACCTCACGAAGCCAGAACTCGCACTTACTGAGCTTCGCATACAACTGGTGATCTCGCAACGTCTGCAGCACCACACCTAAATGGTACGCGTGCTCCTCGGCAGACCGCGAATAAACAAGGATGTCATCCATAAATATGACCACGAACTGGTCCAAATACAGATGAAACACCCTCTGCATCAAGTCCATGAAGGCTGCGGGGGCATTGGTGAGCCCGAACGGCATCACCAGAAACTCATAATGCCCGTACCTCGTTCTGAACGCAGTCCTCTCTACATCGGACTCGCGAATCCTCAGCTGATAGTAACCGGACCGTAAATCAATCCGCGAGAACACTCGCGCAAACTGAAGCTGGTCGAACAAATCATCAATCCGCGGCAACGGATACTTATTCTTAATGGTCACTTCATTCTGCTGCCGGTATTCAATGCACAACCGCAAGCTACCATCCTTCTTCTTCACGAACAACACGGGCGCACCCCAAGGAGAAAAGCTAGGACGAATGTACCCCTTGGCCAGCAACTCCTGCAACTGCGCCCTCAACTCCCTCAACTCAGCGGGGGCCATACAGTAGGGAGCCTTCGCCAAAGGTCCCGTACCCAGCACAACCTCGATAACGAAATCAATCTCTCGCTGGGGAGGCAATCCAGGTAAGTCCTCCGGAAAAATATCGGGAAACTCGCACACCACCGGAATGTCCTCGACATCCGGCTCCATGCGGTCAGTCACAACCACGGAGGCGAGAAAACCCTGACAACCCGCATCAAGCAAACGACGAGCTCGAATCGCAGAAATAAGAAAGCGGGAAAAGGAAGACCTGATACCTTGGAAATAGAAGGTGGGTCCGTGAAGTCGCCAGAAATAAACCCTCTTCGAGCAGCAATCCACCAACGCATGATGTGCCTCGAGCCAATCCATGCCCAAAATCACATCAATGTTCTGAAGCGGCAATGCATAGAGCCTAGCTGGCAAACTCCACCCTTCCATCCACACAGAAACCTCATCGAAGCAATACAGAGTGATCATAAAATCACCCGAAGGCAACTCCACTGCCAAATCACAGGACAACTGGGTCACCGGCTCCTCAATACTCAGCGTGAAATCCTACGAGATAAATGAATGAGACGCACCAGAATCGAACAAAACCTGAGCCGCACAACCCAAAATCCGAACGGTATCTTCCACGAGCTGCGACGCCACTGCCTCTGCCCTGGTCATGTGTGTGATCTGGCCTCGAGCTCTCTGCCTGCCTCCCACACTAGCTGACCTGGGTAGCGGCGGATACTGTCCCTGCTGCTACTGCTGCTACCTCTGCTGCGGGGGAACCTGCTGCTGCTGAGGAAACGGCTGCTGCTGCTGTGGCCTCTGAGAACAGTCCCGCGCCATATACCCTAGTTGGTCACACCGGAAATAAACTATCGGCGCTGTGCACTGCCTGCCTGGGTGGTACTCGCTACACCGTGGACACGGTCCTCGCGATCCACCCACTGACCCCTGACGCTGAAATGGGACCGGCTGCTGTACACTACCCGATGATGCCCGCCCCTGATCCTTGGACTTCTTCTTACCGAAACCCTTCTTAAAGAAGTTCTTGACCTTCGAGCCAAAAGACGCAGATCCTGTCGCCAACGCTGCCGGTGTCGGTGCTACTGAACCACCCGACGCACGCTGAAAGGAACCCTGCTGATGGGTAACCGACTGCTGGCTGTGACCTGACAAAGACTGCCCCTGGCTGATTGATCCTCGAGTCCTCTGCATATCCATATCCAAAGAAGCCGCAACACGAGACGCTGTCTCCAAATCAGTGGCCGCATTCGCGATCAAATGGTGCCTCAAGCCCTGCACGAACTATGCGGTCTTCACCCTCTCATGCTCCATGATATGGGATGCATACCGACCCAGCTCAACAAATCGGGCCCTATACTGTAACATGGACATGTCACCCTGAACCAGCTCCAGAAACTCACGCATCTGCTGCGTAGCAATAAACTCTGGACAGTAGGTACGCTTGAAAGCACTGACAAAGTCACCCCACGCAATCTGCTCAAGTGGACAAAGCTGGAAAGACGTCTTCCACTCAGAAGACCACCTCTCCCGAGCCGTACCCTGCAACTGGTTGGAGGCCAACATCACTCTGTCCTCCGTAGTTCTCCGCGCGGAGCTGAACACCAGCTCCATCTCGTCGAGCCAACTCCGAGCCACATCAGGGTCTGCCTGACCGCCGTAGTAAGGAGGATGAAACTGCATGAAATCCCTCACTGCTCAGCCTGGCCCACCCCTGGTCGACGAGCCCTCACCAGCCTCTCCGCCGAACTGCTGCGACCTAAGCTGGTACATGCCACGAAAGAAATCCTCGGCCCCCAGAAGCCTCGTAGTATCCACAGCCTCGGTGGCCCCCGGTGGCGCTCTACTATGCTCCTCCTGATCTCGCTGAACCCCCTGTTGGATCTCCTGACCTCCAGCCGACTGCCCCTGCTGAGAGCGAGTACTCCGCCTCGGCGCCATACTCGCTCCTGAAGCAAAAGATAGAAAACACGAAAATAGCAAGGTCAAGAAAAACGCACGATGCCGGATGCCAGTGTCAACCGTACATCATCGCTGTGGACTAGTTGACCACTATAATCACTTATGATTCTCGTATAATCCCACAACCGCTGCTCTGATACCAGCTGTAACGACCCGAGAATCTGATTATCGGGAAGGCCCGATAACCCGAGACTCGCACCGCCACCCACGAGTCTGAAGACTCGGAAGGGTTAAAGGGAGGTGTGGAGACTACACAAGCATCACAAATAATTGTAGAAATAAATTTAACAGTTTACATGATACATGGTCCACAAGATAAAAATAAAATAACAACAGCAGTAGTAGTCCACAACTAGTACAGAGACAAGAAAGAAAAGTACAGCTACACGGGACATACCCCGGCTCTGACCTCTGGCACTAACGCTGGGCTCCTGAACCACGCTGAGCCTCAGACGCGCTCCCCTGAGGCCGTGACTCACCTGAAACACGGTGAAAACACGCAGGGAATGAGTCTCGGAACAAGACTCAGTAGGGATCACTCGAACCCTACCTCGCAAAAGGAGAAACCGTTACGCTAGCAGTAAGCGAGTACCTCGAAAAAGAGAAGCCCTGTAATCTACAAAACACCGCTCTCACGGCACGAAAGCCGACACACGTGCCACGGTGAAACGACTGGAACACCATGGTCAACGCGACAAAACCCGAAGGTTGAAGTCGCAAAGACTGACAGTCTGACACTCCCGACTCGACAGGAGTACCACACACTAGAAGCACAGCCGGTAGCGTCCCCTGACGTCTTACACCGTACCGCAGGTGAACTGCCTGTCATGGTAGCTCCTACCAAAGGCACGAACACCACACAAGTAACTACAAACGAGTGACTAGCTGGGGTCATACTCATCAGCGTGGGTCCAACCGTCCCTAACCACGTGTGCACACACAGACCGTGCGTCCCTGGTCTGGCCCTCTGACCGGTTTTCCCCTCAGCCGGACTCTGGCTGCAAGACGTGGGGCCCGACGAAAATCGGTCCACAAACCGTCTCTAAGGGTAGCCTCTCTACCACTCCCTGGTGGGACCACACGCGTGTAAGCAGGCTACGACTAGTGGAGAGTCACTACGGAGTAGACTCTCAAGTCAACAGAAAATCATGCCACAACCGGACGGTACAAGGAACGCCCCTCGTACCAATACCGTCGCATTGGGACAGAAGCCGACAACGACATCTCCCAGTACCACTCGGTATGACGGGAGACCCTCCGACACGATCTGTCCCCTTGAACAGTCCACACTGGGCCGCTCAGGGATGTGCGGTCGCATAAGGACCGCACCTAGGGTTAAACGGCCAGCACAAGATCGTTCTACCTAGGTCCAAATAGACTGAAGAACGACCAACATGGGCCTGTTCAACGGATGTGCGGCCAGCTCCTGGCCGCACGTGGGTGAAGAACGGTCAGCTCTTGGCCGCTCGTCTCCTAACGGTAATAAACCTGAAGAGTTACCCCTTACCCGCACTAGGGAAGAGCGGCTATGGTTTCACCGTTCAAGGGTTGTGCGGTCCAGATCTGGCCGCACACCCAGGCAACGGCACCAGACGACGTACGGCCAGCACCGGGCCGCACGAAGGGTTATGCGGCTAGATCCTGGCCGCACACCCCGGTGCACTGTACAACGGTAAAATTCAACGGTCGAATACCCAGGGTTGTGCGGTTGTTGTGGGGCCGCACCTTAGGATATGCGGTCCCACGACAGACCGCGCAAGCCTACTACGCGCCGAGCCCAGCCACAGCGCGCCGAGCCGATGGACGGCCAGAACGGTGCCGCACAAGGGTTGTGCGGGCCCTAATTCGACCGCACATCACCCACCAACGTGAAAATGGTGAAGCTCACCGGAATAACCCATTCTAACCCCAAACAAGCCCCACGAAGGGGGGAACGGTGAGAGAAGGACCCCCAAGCCCCCCTAGCATGCTCCTACGCCCGTAAACCATGGAATCGGGGCTCAAAACGGCGGATCGGACGAACTCTCCCCGCGGCATGAACGGCCCTTCCCGGCGTGAAAATGACCCCTCTCGACTTCGTCTTGAGCTAGAACTCACGGGGAAGAAAGGCAACAGGCTAAGGAACGTCACCCTACCTCCAGTCTGCGATGAGATGCGCCGATCCAAGTTCAAACCCACAAAGAACGCCGTTAGAACCTCGTCTTCCCACGCTTCCCATGCTTGCCGCACGCCCACACGATCGCCTCATCGTCACCCGCGTCCTCGCGCCATAGCACCGCCGCCGTCTGTAGCCGGAACGGAGGTCGCTGCGCTCGAACGGGAGAGAGAGAGAGAGAGACAGAGAGAGAGAGGGCGGCCACGGTCGTGAGGGAGGAAGGAGAAGAAAGGAAGAAGAAGAAGAAAAAGAAAAGAAAATGGGGGGTATTATAGAAAATCCAGAATTTCTAGAAAATACCAAAAAATAGAAAATTACATTTCCGCGATCCTCGGAACGCACCGATCGCAACGGTACCACTCTCGCCTAAGTGAACGACCCAGTTCACCCGCAACGAGGTTCCGAAGGAATTATCAAAACACACATCGGGAATCGGAAAACACACGCGGAAAAGCCGTGGAACGCTCCCAGGCCTCCGAAACAACTCCGGATCGCGCCGATCCGGACACGGGAGATGTCCGAAATGAAATTTCAGACACGAAGGAGTCGGACACTCGGAGAAACCAGATCCGGGACCCACGAAGAAGGATCCGAAAGGTCCGGGATATTACAATCTACCTTAGTAGTTGTGAGATCTCTGGATTCTTCAACCACGGTAGCCTTCGTGTGCCATGCTGGAGTTAGTGATCTGAGAATCTTCCTCACAATTTCCTATTCTGAATATTTCTTTCTCAAATATATTAGACTATTAGTAAGCACAGTTAAGCGAGCATACATGTCTCGAATTGACTCATCAGGCCTCATCCTAAACATTTCATATTCAGAAACTAAAATGTTGGCTTTTGTTTCTCGTACCTGTGAGGTTCCTTCGTAAATTACCTCTAACTTGTCCCACATTTCTTTTCCAGTTGCGCAGGTAGCCACTCTTGAGAATTCTTCTGGATGGAGTGAGCATTGCATGATGTGTTTAGCACTCCAGTTGACAGTGGATTTTCTTATTTGTTCTTTGGTCCACAAGTCCTCATCATCCGTAAGCTCATACGGACCTTTGCTGATCACTCGCGCGAATGAACACCTGCATGCGATGTTTCCAATAAGGATAATTAGTTCCAGTAAAATAAGGAGGCCTATTCACAGAATGTCCTTCAGGTAATAAACCCTTGGACGCTAATCCACCATTTCCCTCAAGGTCGTTGGACCCCATAGTGAGAGATTAGGCTCGGATACCACTTGTTGAGCAGTGGATGGCGGATCTAGAGGGGAGGGGTGAATAGATCTACCCCTCTTTTCACAGAACTGTTGTGCATCCCTAGTTTTGATGATGACAATCCATAAATCATTGAGATACTCACTTAAACATGAGTTCTCCAATTTATGAATTAATAAGAACTTCATTCTTCCATGAATCTAGGTACTGATGACATTACAGGCAGTGGTAAAGTGATATTTACTCCAAGGGCTTCACTGATCAACAGTTTGATGGAAGAGATTGAGCGTATTGGTGCATGAAGCTTCAAGTCTGCACATCGGTAGCCAGTGCATGCATTAATCTAGCAGGTCTATACACTGGCAGCATGCCTCCATCAAGTCTGTACACTGCATCACTATTCACATGCATCAAGTATGTACATTCCAGCGTCTTAATCAGCGTCTCATATGCATGTTTGAGACTGAAAGTGTGTACAGCCTACCGTCTCATCCATCGTCTCTATCAGTGTCTCACTGGTCTAGTCTGTATAGACTTTAGCATCTCATGTTGCGTCTCCTGAAAGTCTATACAACGCTACATGCGTTTCTTCAAAGTCTGTACAGTCTCCACAGAATCTTCAAAGTCTATACACTCGTCTTCAAGTGAGCAAGTCTGTACATTGGTTCAAGCCATTCAAAGTCTATACACTGGCCTCCCGCTATCAAAGTCTATAAATTGGTCGGTGGAAAGTCTATACATCCACCGCTGAACCTTTGAGAAGCCAAAGTCTATACATTGGAGCTCGTCCAGCAAGCAAAGTCTGTACAATGGCTTGCTGCGAGTAATTGAAGTCTGTACACTGGCGATACTGTACGGGAAGCAAGTCTGTACATCGTGGGCTTCTGGCCTTCATTCGAAGTCTATACACTGGACGTTTGAAGTCTGTACACTGGGCTGCTCAAAGGCTCACAAAGTCTATACATCGTGGCCTTGAACTCTCAAGTCTGTACACTGGCCGTTGCCATGCGAAGCTCAAAGTCTGTACACTCAGTTGCAGGCAGCAGTAAAGTCTGTACATTGGCGTGCTTAACAACACACAAGTATATACATCCGTTGCGTGAGGCCTGTCAAAGCCTGGATAGAACCTACAGAAACTAATTCCGATCTGAAGGCCTAAAAATCTGGAAAGAAGTTGAAGATGGCATGTGGATAAAGGCGTGGAAGAATCTTCTGCTCGATCTGTTGCTGCATCTGTGGAAGACTTAGTCAACCCTGCAAATCGGATTGAAGGAGCTAAACAGTTTTCTGTTCTAAAAACCCGCAGAGAATCTGAGCGCTAATTTTTGAATGGCTCAAGCTTTGTTTCGCGCCAACTTTTGAAAGAGAGAAAGAGAAGGAAATAGAAGATATACAGATATCAAGAGTTAGAGGGAGTCGGTGTGCCACAAGAAAGAGTGGAGGAAACAGTATCTGAAAGAGAAGAGCAGGTCGTGATCAAGCCCTAGTGTGCAGTCTTTGTAGCCGCAAGAAGATCTGCTGCTGAAGATAATGGGGATCCAGCTGTGCAAGGGCTCAACCACCTGAAGGCTACCCAGCTCAGAGATCGTGATCTCAATGCGCCAGCAGCCCTATGCACTTGGATTTGTCAAAACTCTGAAATCTCATATCTTCAGTTTAATGGTTCCTTGTTTTTCTTAAATCAACTATTTCTTCTGATTGCATCAAGCTGTGAGGCAGCAGTGTCAAGCTGTAAGTCAGCGTGTGTGCAAGCTGTGTGTCAGCGTGTGTACAAGCTGTGAGGCAGCAGTGTTGATTGAGACAAGGGTCTCTTGGTAGTGAAGCCTCACTCAAGTTGAGTGAGGGGTGGATGTAAGTCTCGTGTAGAGACTGAACCACCTAAAAAGATCATCTTGCATGTGTGATGATTCTTGGTGTGACTGCTCTTGTTGCATATTAGTCTATAACCTTGATGCTTAAGTAGCTAGACCATATTGAAACTCTAGTGTGCTGCATTAACTCTAGCAATAGTTCAAATAAAGTTGGAATAAATTGAAAAAGGGGGAAAGATCTATTCACCCCCCCTCTAGATCTATTCAATCCTCACACAACACGTGGTATCAGAGCCTGGCTCTCCAATATGTGGTCTAACAACCAGGAGAGAACAGGAGGATTGATGTCTAAGGGTCTGACAGCTGAGGGACACTCAGTGAGCAGACCACCATACTTTGATGGAAATGACTACTCATACTGGAAAAATCGTATGCAGGTATTTCTAAGGGCTCAAGATCATGAAATGTGGAAAGTAGTAAGTCGCGGCCCCTATGAGCTCCCTGAAGATGAGGACTCGTGGACGAGAGAACAGATTCGAAAATCAACTATCAACTGGGGCGCAATGAATGTAATGCAGTGTGCACTACATCCCACGGAGTTCTCAAGAGTCTCTCAATGCACAACCGCGAAAGCCATGTGGGACAGGCTGGAAGTCATATACGAAGGTACATCTGAGGTAAGAGAAACTAAAGCCAACATGTTAATCTCAGAGTATGAAATGTTCAAGATGAAAACTGATGAAAGCATCTCTGAAATGTATGCAAGATTGATGCAATTGACTAACAGCTTGAAAAGTCTAGGTAAGACTTACACAGATCAAGAATTGGTAAGAAAAATTCTCAGGTCTCTTACTCCTGTGTGGCATACCAAAGCCACGGTCATTGAAGATTCAAAAGACCTCACCACTATGAAAGTGGACCAGCTAATTGGGTCCTTAATGACGTACGAGATCAATCTCAAGAGAAGTGAAAACGAGGACAAAAAGAAAAGGCCAGTAGCCTTGAAAGCCAGCCCAAGCAAATGTGAATCCTCTGAGACAAGTGAGTCCTCAAGCACTGAGGAAGACAACGGTGAGTTTGCTATGCTAACCCGAAAGTTCAGGAAGTTTCTTCGAAGAGAAGGTAAGGGATTCAACAATAAGAAGGGAATGGTAAGAAAGTTTTCTCAGCACAAGTTTGATCAACCCAAGAAATCCTCTAACAAAGTAGTTTGCTATAACTGCAGGAAACCAGGTCACATGAAGGCTGAATGCCCTGAGGCCTCCAAAGGCATGACCTCTAAGTGGAGAGGGAAGAAGCCTAAGGCTATGGTAAGTACCTGGAGCGAAGAAGAAGAAGACAGTGAGGAAGAGATGTCATCCGATGAAGATGAAGGGAAATTGTGTCTCATGGCAGAAGGAGAAAGTGAAGATCTTGAGGTAACTTCTCCTTTCAAGCATTTCTCTGTTTCAGATTGGGAAGACGCATACACTGAATTATTAGATCAGTATGATTTAATCAGAAAAGAGAATAAAAGCCTGAAAAAGAAAATCAACAGCATAAGTCACGATACTAGCTCAATCAACAAGTGCGCTGACTTAGAACTAGAGATCGCCAATCTGCACAAAAAATTGAGTGAACAGGAATTAGATGAAAACACGTTTAAATCTCAGGAAGAAGAAAATGAATTATTGAGGAAAACAATTGATGAACTGAAGTTAAAAGTGCAAAGCTGTGAACAGGAGACAAAATTGACCAATGAAAAGGCTAACGCGATGAAGGAAGAAAATAACAAACTTCTGGAAGAAATCAAAAGAACTCAGAAAGCATTGGAAGACAAACAAGAGAGTCTAGAGAAAATGGTAAGAGGAGAAGAAAACTTGAATGCCATGCTCGGAACAAAAGTAAATTATCAAAAGGAAGGTTTGGGGTATAATCCTAATGCCAAAAAGGAATTTCAAATGAAAACCATTACCTTTGTGGCCGGAGCAGATCCTAAAGGAAAGAGACCTCTTATAAACATGTATGAAGTTGAAGAGTCAAGTGACACAAATGCAAGAGAAAAAGATTCTAACAAAAATGACTTGGAAGACTCGAGGGTAAAAGGCCAAAACTCTCAAAAGCTCTTCTTGAAACAAGGCCAATCATCTAATAAGGAAACAAACTCAATCAAGTCATTCAAAGCAAGAAATAAAGAGTTTTGGAATCAAGAAAGTCGGCTCAGAAACCCCCCCGAGCCGACCACAGGCAAAGCCAGACGAAATGCTGAATTCTGGCAGAACCGAAGTCGACCACGACCCCCTCAGGTGTCGACCACAGCCAGTAACAGAAAGTGGGAAAACCACTGGGATGTCAGAGGCCGACACCCAGGGCTCCATAAGCCGACCACGGCTTCTAACAGCAACCATGCTCCAGTGAGCAGAAATCAGAATTGGCTCCGACCCACAAGATCCACCAATCAAATATGGATTCCTAAATCTTTCTTAAAATATTTGAGTGACCTTACTAGACATATTGAACCCAAGAGCAGCTGGGTTCCAAAAATCTTCACATGATGTGTCATGCAGGAATGTTTAGCGGCCGTCCACAACAAATGGTATCTTGATAGTGGCTGCTCGAGACACATGACCGGAGACAAGAAGAAGTTTTATCAGCTGATTAAAAAGGATGGTGGACACGTAACCTTTGGTGGAAACAACAAAGGTAAAATCGTCGGCACAGGTAAGATAGGTAAGAAGCCTTCAAATTGCATTGAGAATGTGTTATTGGTAGATGGCTTAGAGCATAATTTACTGAGCATTAGCCAACTATGTGATAAGGGACACAAGGTGATATTTGACTCGGAAAGCTGCAAAATAATGGAACCTAATTCAGATCTAGTAAAATTCTTAGGCAAAAGAGTGAACAATGTTTACATGATAGACTTAAATGATCCTGTTCATTCTAACTTGTGTCTGACTGCTAAAAAGGATGATCTGATCTGGTTATGGCACCGCAGGTTAGGACATGTCAGCTTTAGAGTTTTGCATAAATTGGTTAAAAAGAACATGGTCAGAGGGCTGCCTGAAATTACCTTTAGTCAAAACATCAAACTATGTGCTGCATGCGCCCAAGGAAAGCAAACTAGAAAAACCTTCAAAAGCAAATCTGAAAACCAGTCCTCTAAACCACTAGAATTAGTGCATATGGACCTATTTGGGCCAACAAGAACAGCAAGCATCAGTGGGAAGAGATATGGCTATGTGTTAGTAGATGATTTTTCAAGATTTACTTGGGTGTTTTTCTTATCCCAAAAGAATGATGCATTTCATGAATTTCAGGCCTTCTACAAAAGATTGAAACAGGATGGTAAGTTCAAAATATGCTCAATCTTATCTGACCATGGCGGAGAATTCGAGAATTCTGAATTTGATACATTTTGCAGGAGCAAAGGAATAACGCACAGATTCTCAGCACCCCGAACGCCAGAACAAAATGGGGTGGTGGAAAGAAGGAATCGAACTCTGGTAGAGATGGCGAGAACAATGTTGGCAGAAGGGAACCTTCCAAGAAAATACTGGGCAGAAGCAGTTAACACCGCATGCTACATTGTGAATCGTGCAATGGTAAGACCATCTAGTGCAAAAACTCCATATGAAATGTTCAAAGGTAAGAAACCATCTCTAGCCCACTTCAGAATATTTGGTACAAAGTGTTTCATCCATAACAATGACAAGAAAGACTTGGACAAATTTGAACCCAAGAGTGACCCAGGAATATTCTTGGGATACTCTGACAAATCAAGAGCTTATAGAGTGTTCAATATCAAAGATCAAGTAGTCGAGGAATCTCCTCACATTTCATTTGATGAAACTGATGAATCTATGGATGATGAACAGGTCAACAAGAAAAATGAAGATGGAGAATTTATGGAACCCAAGGATGAGCCAGATGAGCAAAGTAAGGAATCGAGCCATGAAGGAGAACAAGGTAACAACTCTGGCGAACCAAATGCAAATGAGGATGGATCAGGTAACAATCTTGTAAATATAAGAGTGCTTAAGGATCACCCCCTTGATAGCATAATTGGTAATGTAAATGAACCAAGGAAAACAAGATCTCAGTGGAGAGCTGTTAATGAATTAGACCAACTTGCACTAGTCTCCCAAATTGAGCCAAAAACTATAGAAGAAGCCTTGAATGATGAATCCTGGATAGATGCAATGCATGAGGAGTTAAATCAATTTGAGAGAAACAAAGTTTGGAATCTTGTTCCCAGACCAACCTCTCACTCTGTCATTGGAACCAGGTGGGTGTTTAGAAATAAATTAAGTGAGAAAGGGGAGGTCATTAGAAACAAGGCTAGACTTGTAGCCAAGGGGTACAACCAGGAATTTGGTATTGATTTCGAAGAATCATATGCCCCTGTGGCCAGATTAGAAGCCATCAGGATTTTACTCGCTTTTGCATCTTCTCATGGAATCAAACTACAACAAATGGATGTAAAAAGTGCCTTTCTAAATGGAGTCATCAAGGAAGAGGTCTATGTAGAGCAACCTCCTGGGTTTGAGAATGAGGGTTTCCCTAACCATGTTTTTAAACTCAATAAAGCATTATATGGTTTGAAACAGGCTCCACGTGCATGGTACGAGAGGCTAAGTTCATTTCTTGCCAACAAGGGTTATTCAAGAGGTAAAATAGACCAGACCTTATTTTCAAAGATCCAAGGTAAGGATATTCTCATTGTGCAAATTTATGTTGACGACATTATATTTGGGTCTACAAAACCCCAATTATGTAATGAATTTGCAAACTTGATGACTGCGGAATTTGAAATGAGTTTGATGGGGGACTTACAATTCTTCCTTGGACTGCAGGTCATACAATGCAAGGATGGATACTTCATAAATCAGTCCAAGTACATCAAGGAGATGTTGAAAAGATTTGGCATGGAGAGCTGCAAAGCCATTGGAACGCCGATGAGCACAAATGTAACACTAGATGCTGATGAAAGAGGTAATCTGGTAGACACAAAAACATACAGAGGTATGATTGGCTCCTTGCTCTACTTAACTGCCTCTAGACCAGATATACAGTTTAGTGTGTGCATGTGTGCTAGATACCAAGCATGTCCTAAAGAATCACACTTAGGAGCCGTCAAGCGTATTCTCCGATACCTTGCCGGCACCCAAGATTTGGGACTTTGGTATCCCGCTTTCTGTGATTTAGATTTAATTTCATACTCAGATGCGGATTATGCTGGATGCAAAATAGATAGAAAAAGCACGAGTGGCTACTGCCAATTCTTGGGCGGATGTCTGATCACTTGGGCTTCTAAGAAGCAACATTCCGTTGCACTCTCCACTGTTGAGGCAGAATATGTCGCAGTAGGGAGTTGTGGGACACAGGTTCTATGGATCAAACATCAGCTCCAGGATTACAACATAGATATTGGATGTGCACCAATATTGTGTGATAACACGAGCGCCATTAATCTATCAAAAAATCCAATCCAGCATTCTAGAACAAAACACATAGAAATCCGCCATCACTTCATAAGAGATGAAGTCAGCAAAGGCAACTTTGTGCTGCATTTTATTGAAACTGAAAAACAACTTGCTGACATTTTCACAAAACCCCTCAATAATGATAGATTCACCACCCTGAGAAGAGAATTGGGGTTATGCAGATCTCCTCATGAAAATCCATAACAGCCTTTCTGCAACAATTTTTCTGTACTGATCACCGATTATTTTCTGGCAAATAAATGTTACATTAAGGGGGAGTCTAGGTTAGTGATGTTCAGCATGCATGCATATGGCCAGCTCAGTCAGCATGTCTTCTTCAGTTAGCATCTCATGATAGGTACTAGTGTCACTAGTCTTCTAGCTGAAACTGGTGGAAATGGAGCAGACTGAGCCGACTTCTTGGCATGATCCTTCTCCTTGTTGCCTAAATCCTGATCATGTTTTTATACCTCTACAAACCCAATTCAACCAAACTCTTCGTAGCCTACATCAACAAAATCTCACTTCCTCTAACTCTGCAAAGACTCTTGAACTAAGGGGGAGGGTTTGTATACACCTCTTCTATTATGAAATCGTTGGGCTGTCACAAGCCACCACTCATCCACTATATGATGAACATAATTCTGAGAACATAGTAAGAACAAGTTTGGTTGGCTGTAAAATGAGCTTGATTTGTCATGCTTCAATAAACTAAACATATAGGAATATGCCATTTACATGTCCTTGAATCTTATAATTGAGAGTAGTAAAGTTATCTTACTCAAAGTGCTCATGCTGTCAAATGAAAATCAAATTCAACTAATTCATGAATGCCTTGGGAATACGCTATTATCATGTCTGTCAGGCAGAGCAATGGAATGGCCTCTGAGAAACTGCTGTCTCTCCCTACAAAAAGAGTGATGTATAAAAAGGGAGAAACACGTGTGTCATGAAGAGCCAAGCTACCTCTGCCTGTATGAATAAGGGGGTGGGAGTACTGAGTAACTGGGGATACTGGCGTCTAATCAACGTGTATCCTCACGCAAAAAAGTGCTCACCAATTCCCAGTGAGACAGTTAGGAATGCAAAGTAGCCGAGGTCTCTGGCGTGTAAAAATCATGTTACCTCGTGCAGAAATGTATGTGATAAACATGACCACTCATCAATCAATTAATCAAAAAAAAAATTTTGTGTGTATGCAGTTCAAAAATATTTCAGTAAAAAATGACAGACAAGTTAGATGGTTGACCCTTGGCACCTCATGACAACAAAACTTTCCTGAATTCATATTGCAGCTGGCATTTTGGTCAAATTAACTTGTGCCAAATCAATTATAAGGTTACTAGATCATGTAAAGAACCATATCCCACTTTGTTGAAGTTTATTCCTGTCTTGACAATCAAACACACTGATAAAGCTCCAAATTTATTTCACTAAATTCTTCAGAATGAAATTCATTAAGTTAGTGGACAAATTAACTAATACGATTCCTTATGGAAAGGGTTTAAACAAAAGCCCGCCCTTTCAATTTAAGGTCTTTGCGGGTTTGTCTACAAAACTCACATTCTTCTCTTCAAAAACACTCATTCGCATCAAACGCCGTCTCCTTTCGACTATCCTTCGCCCATATGGTTGAACAGTTGGAATCATTTGAACAAGAGTCTGCCTCTCTTATTCACCAGAACACTGATATTGCAAATGCTCAGATGGCAGTTCAAGCACAGCTTAATGACATAGCCAACAGATTGAATTGGATTGAGCAGCAGTTAGCTCCACTGCCTCCACCAGGGTCTCCTAGTAACTCCTCTTAGGTTAGGACCCCCCCTTCTTTTGCTGATGACAAAGGGGGAGAAGGATGATAAGGATGATGTCAGTCATTGTAAGTTTTTTTTTTTTGGTTTTAGGAGTCAATGCTGCATTTCATTAACATTTGCAAACACTTTTGGTGTGTTAGACAGTTCCTTCTTGATCAGTCATGTAATTCAGTTCTCAATGAGATGTTTGGCTTGGCTACAATTTTCAACTGCACTGCAATTAGGTACTCATACTTGATATATTGATTGCAAGGGCTTCACAATGACTTTTGGTTGTCATCACCAAAAAGGGGGAGAATGTTGTGCATCCCTAGTTTTGATGATGACAATCCACAAATCGTTGAGATACTCACTTAAACATGAGTTCTCCAATTTATGAATCAATAAGAACTTCATTCTTCCATGAATCTAGGTACTGATGACATTGCAGGCAGTGGTAAAGTGATATTCACTCCAAGGGCTTCACTGATCAACAGTTTGATGGAAGAGATTGAGCGTATTGGTGCATGAAGCTTCAAGTCTGCACATCGGTAGCCAGTGCATGCATTAATCTAGCAGGTCTATACACTGGCAGCATGCCTCCATCAAGTCTGTACACTGCATCACTGTTCACATGCATCAAGTATGTACATTCCAGTGTCTTAATCAGCGTCTCATATGCATGTTTGAGACTGAAAGTGTGTACAGCCTACCGTCTCATCCATCGTCTCTATCAGTGTCTCACTGGTCTAGTCTGTATAGACTTTAGCGTCTCATGTTGCGTCTCCTGAAAGTCTATACAACGCTACATGCGTTTCTTCAAAGTCTGTACAGTCTCCACAGAATCTTCAAAGTCTATACACTCGTCTTCAAGTGAGCAAGTCTGTACATTGGTTCAAGCCATTCAAAGTCTGTACACTGGCCTCCCGCTATCAAAGTCTATAAATTGGTCGGTGGAAAGTCTATACATCCACCGCTGAACCTTTGAGAAGCCAAAGTCTATACATTGGAGCTCGTCCAGCAAGCAAAGTCTGTACAATGGCTTGCTGCGAGTAATTGAAGTCTGTACACTGGCGATACTGTACGGGAAGCAAGTCTGTACATCGTGGGCTTCTGGCCTTCATTCGAAGTCTATACACTGGACGTTTGAAGTCTGTACACTGGGCTGCTCAAAGGCTCACAAAGTCTATACATCGTGGCCTTGAACTCTCAAGTCTGTACACTGGCCGTTGCCATGCGAAGCTCAAAGTCTGTACACTCAGTTGCAGGCAGCAGTAAAGTCTGTACATTGGCGTGCTTAACAACACACAAGTATATACATCCGTTGCGTGAGGCCTGTCAAAGCCTGGATAGAACCTACAGAAACTAATTCCGATCTGAAGGCCTAAAAATCTGGAAAGAAGTTGAAGATGGCATGTGGATAAAGGCGTGGAAGAATCTTCTGCTCGATCTGTTGCTGCATCTGTGGAAGACTTAGTCAACCCTGCAAATCGGATTGAAGGAGCTAAACAGTTTTCTATTCTAAAAACCCGCAGAGAATCTGAGCGCTAATTTTTGAATGGCTCAAGCTTTGTTTCGCGCCAACTTTTGAAAGAGAGAAAGAGAAGGAAATAGAAGATATACAGATATCAAGAGTTAGAGGGAGTCGGTGTGCCACAAGAAAGAGTGGAGGAAACAGTATCTGAAAGAGAAGAGCAGGTCGTGATCAAGCCCTAGTGTGCAGTCTTTGTAGCCGCAAGAAGATCTGCTGCTGAAGATAATGGGGATCCAGCTGTGCAAGGGCTCAACCACCTGAAGGCTACCCAGCTCAGAGATCGTGATCTCAATGCGCCAGCAGCCCTATGCACTTGGATTTGTCAAAACTCTGAAATCTCATATCTTCAGTTTAATGGTTCCTTGTTTTTCTTAAATCAACTATTTCTTCTGATTGCATCAAGCTGTGAGGCAGCAGTGTCAAGCTGTAAGTCAGCGTGTGTGCAAGCTATGTGTCAGCGTGTGTACAAGCTGTGAGGCAGCAGTGTTGATTGAGACAAGGGTCTCTTGGTAGTGAAGCCTCACTCAAGTTGAGTGAGGGGTGGATGTAAGTCTCGTGTAGAGACTGAACCACCTAAAAAGATCATCTTGCATGTGTGATGATTCTTGGTGTGACTGCTCTTGTTGCATATTAGTCTATAACCTTGATGCTTAAGTAGCTAGACCATATTGAAACTCTAGTGTGCTGCATTAACTCTAGCAATAGTTCAAATAAAGTTGGAATAAATTGAAAAAGGGGGAAAGATCTATTCACCCCCCCTCTAGATCTATTCAATCCTCACAGCACGAACACCCCTCTTTAAAGCTAGATAAAGATAATAGCAGTCGAATACAACTAGCTTAGCGACGGACACAACAATTGGCTTAGTAGGATGCACACGTAATATAGAAATCAAACCTAAGCATGCATCTCGCACAAAGCAATCGCACAATCAAACCACAACACACGAGATTTTAAGGTGGTTCAGACTGAATCCCTAGTCCTACGTCTACCCCTCACCAAACCCGATGAGGCTCCACTAGTGCAGTGCACCAAACTGTAAATCGGAGAACTTCTGATTACCTTCCTACTAACCACCGGTAGGGACGTCAACACCGCAGATCGGAGAACTTCCAATTGTCTTCCTACTAACCACCGGTAGGGACGTCAACACCGCAGATCGGAGAACTTCCGATTGCCTTCCTACTAACCACCGGTAGAGACGATATTCAGTTTCAATGGTTTGAACAAAATGGAAAGAGAACAAGATGACAATGTGCAAACAAGATATGGAGATATGCTAAAATCAAATAGATCTTGTCTGAAATGCGAGAGCCTGAATCTTCTTTTCTTCACACGATGTAGATCACCAACAGAGGCTTCTTGCTTCTTCACAAAGCTCTCCTCTTGATTCAGCAACAATGGCTTCTTCTTCCTTGTGAAATAAGCTTCCTTGGATCACCTTGAGTTGATGAAGAAGGCTATGGATGTAGCTTTGATCACCCTTGAGAACCTTGATTGCTTCTAGCTTCCTTGGAGGTTGCTTGCTTCAGATCAAAGCTTGAATCACCTTGGAATGGATGAAGAACTTCTACACAGAGTACTGTTCACGGCTATAGTACCTCTTCTTCCTTGGACCTCCTCTAGCCTCTCTTGATCTCCTTTTATCCCTCTTGATGCATTAGGTTTTTAAAACCTCTTGTGTGTATTTTGTATCTCTTGGATGGTCAATAGACACCCCCTAGACTAGATCCACAAATCATGGGAGATTGGGTGACTTTAGGATTAAACAAATCCAAGAAAAGGGGCTACCCACGTTGAGAAATCGAAGTCAAAAATTGCTGCATCGGGGCTGGCCGTCGACCGAAGGTAGGTGGCGGTTGACCGAAAATCTGCAGGGTTGAAGCCTTTTTGTTTCTGTTATTTTCGGTCGACCGGAATCCCTAGGCAGTCGACCGCTACTGAGATTTTCTATAGCTTTTTGGTTGCTGGAATTTTCGGTCGACCGTCCCTGGGCCAGTGGTCGACCGAAATCTGGGGAAATCCCAGATTTCTCCCGTTCAGTCCCTTAACCCCTTTAGCAGCCCATTCACATTTGTGGCATCAAACTCGGCAGAATCTTGAGGATGTCTACTGAGTCTTTGACCTTGTGTTCTCTTGGCTATGCTTCATTGTGCATCGACCTTGGCTATGTGAAGTGTCGACACTTTTGTACCAAGTGTTGGCTCTTCTTGAAGGGACTTTCATCCTTGCTTGGGCGCGATCATTGAGCTTTCACTTTTGCCATCTCCACTCCATTCCTACTCCATTCATTGGCTTACCTACCATGAAAAAAAACATCAAGTATTTCAGTCATATGAGAGTGGGAAACATCAATGACTTATAGTGTTTGGCCATTATCAAAACCATGAATGACAAATAACCACAGGGGCACAAGAAGGATCGGCACACCGATCAGATCGATATTTCAGATTATAGACCCCCGATCCCCGAATTGTATGAATTCTTCTAAACTAAGTTAATTTTGAAAACACACTTAGTTTTGAATTGAGTTATTTGAGCGTCGGGCTTAAACCGGATATCCGATTTGAAATCCGTCAACTCCCAAAATTCACGTCTACCTCGCAGGTTATGTTGGAACGATCGTCACGCCGATCAGGCTAGTATTTTACATTTTGGACTCCCGAACCCTGAATTTTCTCAATTCTTCTAAACTAAGTAACTTTTGAAAACTAATTTAGTTTTAAATTGAGTTATTTGAGCGGCGGACTCAAACCGGATATCTGATTTGAATTCCGTCAGTTCTCACAAGTCACTTTCATCTCCCAGGTCCTGTTGGAAGGATCGGCATGCCGATCAGATCGATACTTCAGATTTTAGACCCCTGAACCCCGAATTGTATGAATTCTTCTAAATTAAGTTAGTTTTGAAAACACACTTAGTTTTGAATTGAGTTATTTGAGAGTCGGGCTCAAACCGGATATCCGATTTGGAATCCGTCAACTCTCACAACTCACATCTACCTCGCAGGTCCTGTTGGAAGGATCAGCATGCCGATCAGACCGATATTTCAGATTTTAGACCCCTGAACCCTGAATTGTATGAATTCTTTTAAACTAAGTTACTTTTGAAAACACACTTAGTTTTGAATTGAGTTATTTGAGCATCGGGCTCAAACCAGATACCCGATTTGGATTCCGTCAGTTCTCATAAGTCAATTTCATCTCCCAGGTCCTGTTGGAAGGATCGACATGCCAATCAGACCGATATTTCAGATTCTAGACCCCTAAACCCCAAATTGTATGAACTCTTCTAAATTAAGTTAGTTTTGAAAACACACTTAGTTTTGAATTGAGTTATTTGAGCATCGGGATCAAACCGGATATCCGATTTGGAATCCGTCAGCTCTCACAACTCACATCTACCTCGCAGGTTGTGTTGGAAGGATGGGCACACCGATCATGCCAGTATTTTACATTTTGGACCCCCGAATCTCAAATTTTCTTAATTCTTCTAAACTAAGTTACTCTTGAAAACTAACTTAGTTTTGAATTGAGTTATTTGAGCGTCGGGCTCAAATCGGATATTTGATTTAGATTCCGTCAGTTCTCACAAGTCACTTTCATCTCCCAAGTCCTGTTGGAAGGATCGACACGCCGATCAGACCGATATTTCAGATTTTAGACCCCTGAATCCTTAATTGTATGAATTCTTCTAAACTAAGTTAGTTTTGAAAACACACTTAGTTTTGAATTGAGTTATTTGAGCGTCGGGCTTAAACCGGATATCTGATTTGGAATCCGTCAGCTCCCACAACTCACGTCTACCTCGCAGGTCGTGTTGGAAGGATGGACATGCTGATCAGGCCAGTATTTTACATTTTGGATCCCTGAACCCTGAATTTTCTCAATTCTTCTAAACTAAGTTACTATTGAAAATTAACTTAGTTTTGAAATTAATTATGAATATAATTAAGTAATTCTGTCAAAATAAAAACATAATAAACACTCACCTGATGGGCCTGTGCCGTGGTGGTGGATCCATGAGGGAGAATTCCCACTTGGGAGAGGTGGCGACTGATTGCCTGCAACATGGTTGCCTGTTGGCTAGACATCTCCTCTCAGATCTGCCGCTGCATCTGCTGTTGTAAATCAGAAATCTCCGATCGGACGATGTCTCTAACGTCGCTGGCAAAAGTACTGGGGGCAGGTGGAGGTATACTGAAGGCATTGCTACTGGTTTGGGCAGAGCCTAAACTAGCACACGATGATATCACCGCGCTAGAGTCCAGGCTCTCCCCAAAACCATATAGCCGGCCTTTCTTCGGTACGCCAGCTGCTGCCACCCATTCCGCCGGATCGAACTCCGGCTGCTGCATGTCTCCCTCCCCATACTTTTCTGTCACAGCTCTGCTATATGTTTCCTACAAATTGAATAAAATAACTAGTCAATTTCATATGAATCAATCCGATTTAAATGAACGGTAGAAGTTGCATATGTAGATAAACTTACTGCTACTGAGTGAGCTCTCTCAGTCACAAATTGATCTGTCCCCTTCTTTTTGTGTATTCTGTCGAACACCTCGAGGAACGACGGAGCTCAATTAAGCTCCATAGCATGTTATACAATTCATAGTAAAAAAACGTCATATATATTAATAAAATGTAAGAAGATAAATTGAAACGTTACTTACCATTTTTTATTTATGAGTCGCAAAAGAGACAGACCCACTCGTATGCAAATTTGCGCCCGGTTGTGACGCCCTGTTTGCTTTGGCTTTTCTAGACTTTTCTATCCACTTAGGGTTGGCAAATTTGTCACATACTATGTCCCAATCCTCCTTCCTCATCCATAGAGGGCGGTTCTCCTTCCACAGCGGTCGGTCTTCACCCCTACTAGCCTTTTTTTTAGCGTGTTCTCGGGCCTCATGTACTTTCCTTCGGTAATTTGACTTCATACTAGACTCCCAGGCAGAACGACATCTCGCTGCGTCATGTCCACTCGTGAATTGATAAGTCCGCTGTAAATCAATTAAGTTTCACACTTAGTATATTGTTGTGAATTGAGTTTGGAAAATACTTGAATTAAATGACGTAATTACTTACTAAGAACATGTCGAACAATGAATCGCAGAAGGCCATCAGAAATTCTTTGAAAGACGATACTGGCCCGGGCACATGTGCCATTACTAGTTCCATAGAATGATGGATAGCATCGAAAGGTTCAAAGTTAAAAATGCAATTGTAAATGTCAAAATATTCATATTAGACAGTTGAAGGCTAAATAATGAATGTAATAACCTTATAAATTTACCCGGAGATCCAGCACGAGTGATGTCCATCATGGGCCGTGCCTCCCTCGTGACGACTGCCGGCATCGTCAAGTGGCTGAGTGGTGGGGGTGTGCCCTGTACAAGTGGGAGGTGGTGGGAGGGCACTGGGACCTGTAAGAATTAATTTTCACAAGTAAAATGAATATTTTACTGAAAATTAAAATATACATACCTGCAAGGGGAGGTGGTGGGGGTGGCGCATGTGGTCGTGCTGGGAGGGGACTGTGAACTATAAGAATTAAATATCATAAGTAAAATATACATACCTATAAGAATTAATGTTCATAAATAAAATAAATATATATGTTGCTGAAAATTAAAATATACATACCTGCAGCGAGAGGTGGTGGGGGTGGCATCTGTACAATAGGTGGGAGGCCACTGGGACCTGTAAGAATTGATTCTCATAAGTAAAATAAATATGTTGCTGAAAATTAAAATATACATACCTGCAGCGGGAGGTGGTGGGGGTGGCGTCTTTACAATAGGTGCGAGGCCACTAGGACCTGTAAGAATTAATTTTCATAAGTAAAATAAATATGTTGCTGAAAATTAAAATATACATACCTGCAGCGGGAGGTGGTGGGGGTGGCGCCTGTACAACAGGTGGGAGGCCACTGGGACCTGTAAGAATTAATTTTCATAAGTAAAATAAATATGTTATTGAAAATTAAAATATACATACCTGTAGCGGGAGGTGGTGGGGGTGGCGTCTGTACAACATGTGGGAGGCCACTGGGACTTGTAAGAATTAATTTTAATAAGTAAAACGAATATTTTGCTGAAAATTAAAACATACATACCAGCAGCGGGAGGTGGTGGAGATGACGCATGTACAAGTGGTCGTGAGCCGACACTTGGACCTATAAGGACATTCTTTTAAGCTAGTAAATGATTAAAACATTTATATAGTTAACTATTTTAATAGATATAACTGTACCTGAAGAAGACGCCAAAGAGGAGGGAGTAGAGCCCTTGTCACTGCCCTGTCTCCTCCCACTTCCAGTACGACCTCCTCTGACCATTTCTTTATTACTAACAAAATAATTAATACATATTAATCCTCAATTAGATAAGGCTAGACCAATGTTATTAAAAATTATGCAAAAATGAACGGTTATCTTACTAAATTATCAAAATGTGCCTCCCTCATGCTGATGATATATCTAACTCATCATCATCTTCATCATCCATAGTAGCCTCACTAGATTCGAACTCTTCCTCTTCATCCGATTCCTCCTCCCCTCTAACATCAACATTTAGCTCCGTCGGATCGACTTCTTCCACTTCATCTCCCTTACGTAATGACAGTGGCTCATCAGATTCGTCTAGATTAATATACATGCAACCGATAACGCGAACTTCATTTGATTGAAAATATTTAGCACTGGCAACTTCTGAGGGACTTTCACTCATATTTAACTCATAAGGGAAAGAGTTTTGCTTTAACTCTACAAATCACCCACCAATCTTTATTCTTGGATGATAGATAGTTTGAATAATACACTTGCTGGGCTTGTGCAGCTAAAATGAATGGTTCATAGGTATTAAGTTTAGACCTATGTTTGACATCGACAATCCCATAAGTTGTGTCATGTCGAACAGAATTAGGATCAAACCAATGACACTTAAATATGTATACATGATTGTCTCATCTCAAATACTGAAGTTCTAAGACTTCATCAAGAATACCGTAGTAGTCCAATTTCGCTTCATTGCATAAACTTCCCTTAACAGATATGCCGCTGTTCATCGTAGACTTACTTTGTCCATAATCCCTCGTATGAAATCTATATCCATTCACAATATATCCTGGATAGGCACGTGCAACAGTCGAGGGGCCATAACTTATCTGTTGTACTCTTTGATTAGTAATGAGACATTGTTCAACCTATATGTAAATTTGAGTAGTTATAATAAGGTTCAATCTCCTCAACATACATAAATACAAACATATATATTCAACGATTGACACTAACCCGATATCTCAGCCATTTGGCAAAAAACTTCTCGCGTTCTTTTTCAATCTCCACGTCCTAGATATTTCGACATTTTTGTGCTAATTCTGAATCAAATTATCTGCAATATAAATACACTACTACTTTAAATGAACTGCAGAACAAGGATGAACAACTTATGGATGTCGCTGGAAATGTGAGTTAAGAACTTACTCAACATACGGTTCAATCTCGATACAATTCAAAAGAATATATATCTCAGCGGTATACAACTCTCTATCTTCGAGCGTGTGCGTCGAGCAACGTCCAAACGCACGTCCAGGATGCTTAAATATAGAGAGTCGATCGGACGAATCATTAACTCCCCCATCATCAGTACATGGAGGCCGAGTACGACGAGTTAGAATCTCTGGCTTAAAGTACATGGAACAAAAGTTTAAAATTTCTTCAAGAATATATGCCTCAGCAATCGAACACTCCACCTTTGCCTTGTTGCGAACTTTAATTTTTAATTCATGCATGCACCTACAACAACAAGTTAGATGGCAATGACATGTACCGACCATGGACGACATGTAACTTAACAAAAATTCTCACATACCTCTCAAATGGATACATCCATCGAAATTATACTGGCCCTCCAACAATAGCCTCGCATGGCAAATGGACGACTAGGTGCTCCATCGAATCAAAGAATGCTGGAGGAAATATCTTCTCTAGCTTGCAAACGGTTGTGACCACATTTTCTTCGATAGTTTGTACATTCCGAAGTCTGAGTTCTGATGCACATAAAATCTTGAAAAATTGACTCAACTCGGTCAGTGCTCCCCTTATAGGCTTTGGCAACAAATCACGAAATGCAATGGGCACTAGCCTCTCCATGAACACATGACAGTCGTGACTTTTCAAACCATATATTTTTCGCTCATTAACATTCACACAACGGGCTATGTTGGATGCATATCCATCTGGGGATCTCAACTATTTCAACCACTAGCACACTTCCTTGATATTTGTATCATTAAGCATGTAAGTTACTTTAGGCTGCATAATTTTTCCATTTACGTTCTGTAGTTCCAGTTCTCACTACCAGAAAAAAGGGGATTTCAAACGGCTAGTTTTCGTTTGTAATCCGTCTAAAATTCCGTGTGAAGACACTATTGTAACAGATTTCAGACGAATTTCGGACGGAACGAGACCGTCTCATATTCTTGGTTACAAATTTCGGACAGATTTAATATCAGTCACAAATTCCGTCTGAAATTTCAAACGAAAATATTCCGTTTGAAATCTCGTCTGAAAATATAACTTTCGGACAGATTAATATCAGTCACTAATGCCAGTGAACTCTTCCACTTAGATTTTTGGGCAGGCCCTTAATCCAAATTAAATTAATCCAGATTATTAGCCTCCCCAAAAATCTAAGTGGAAGAATGTACTGGCTGAATACAAGCACTTTCTCTCCAGCAGAGTCTGCCATTGACAAAATGTTCAGAAAGAATTTTGTCTTCACTCCATCTTTCAAGTCTATGGAGTCCAAAAGATTATCAATCTCTTGATCTTTCACTTTCATGACACTATGGTCTCCAGAAGCATAATCAGCACAATCTTTCGAACATGGATGCAGGTACACTGCACTACCAACATCAATTCTCTTAAACATCTCATATTTCCCAAACTCTCTTAGAAGTTTTTTCTGTTTGGGACTCAGACACAATAGCACAATGAAATCAATGTGTCCTGGCAACTCATCCAAGAAATCACCTTTGTAGTAATGCAAGACATCTCTGGTCATCTCCCGAAGGTCCTTTATGATAGAAATTCTCCTTTTACAATGATCATCGTTTTGCAATGTTTCTTCCACTATATCAAAGAAAGCTACCTCTGCATCAACTTTCATGTGCCACCTGATAAAGATGCTCTACTCAGGATATGTCTCATGGCATCTCATGATGAGTCCATGTTCAAGAACTTACGATGCACTAGATTCAATATATTAAAAGTTTCTTTTACATGATTCTAAAATAGTGTCCATGAAAGAACCACCTTACGGGGAGTTTGCACCTTTTCTAGCGTAGAAAGAATATTTGTGTCTTCGTTTCTGGGAGTATGGCCTTCATCTAAAATGAGAAGGCTAGGGACCTTTAGTAACCTCTCCTGACATGCAGCCCCTATCTCGTCTCTTACATTGCACACAATTATAGAAAATTACTTATAGCCTAAGAAAAGAATACTCCTGTTCTCCTCCCATTTTTGAAGAATATCAAGCTGCTAAGATCTATTATCAGCCTTAACAGAGTAGAAGTCATACAGAGGAAGTTCTTCTACTTGCCAATGATGGAACTCTCTTCCACGTTGGCAGAATTCCTTTAGGAAGAATGATTAACGGCCTTGCAGAAACTCTGAATGAAGCTAATGAGCATGAACGATTTTCCTGACCCTGGTGCATGTGCCAGAATTCAGCCTCCAGGATTATCACCCACTAGGTTTCTCACCAAGAAATTGAAGCCCTTTATCTGATGTGGCTTCATTTGTTACATGTGCCTTGGGTGCAGAGAAAGTTCACAGGAAACTATATCCTCTTCAGACAATTTAGGTCCTAGGAATTGCATTTTCTCATCAGCAGAAGTAACAACTGGGAAATTAAAGTGGTATAGTTCAAAATGAAAATTAAATACAGATCTATTTTTGGATCCACACATTAATTATACATAAACCTTACACAAATTAAATATCTATCTAGATTATAAATTATCAAAATAGAAATGTATAGAGCTACTTCTTCCCAGCAAATGGCGAGAGGATATCTTGGTCTAACCTAACCAAATATGCAAGAAGGGTTCTACCGAGAATGACAGATATGAACGCAGTTAAGTTCTTTTCTTATCAATAGTCAAGTTGCAATGAGGCTTCCAGAAGGACTGTTATGCCAGTTGAGTCACAGATGTGGTTCAGGTGTATTTGTTAGGAAGGCAGTGGTAAAAAGCACTCCATTCAAACACTGGTGGACGACAAAATTCATAGTAAACTTCTCTGAATCTCAGATTCATATATATGACGTCTTTACGCATGAGTGCAATAAGATCTAAAGTATCTAATTTTATCTACAGTCCCAATCTCTGGCACTCCTTAGAGCAGCTGTGTATGCGAAAGTACAATTTATGAAGTTGAACCACCATGCCTAAAATTCAGAAAATGACAAACGAGATGATCAAGTCACTACTCTTTCAAAGCATTCTAGTCTACTCTACTAATCATGTTCTTCCATCATTCCTGAAGAACCCTCGTCATAGGATTTTGAGATGATTCCCAGAATACACCATAATCCATATGAAGGATGTCGGATGGCATTGAATAATTCACAATATATTTCACAAACATGTAGACGCATAAGAAAAAAAAAAGCCCTATAATATGGTTACAGGCATCAAGAATCAGATTGGCTAACAATCTTGCCTTCATATTATTTCAATCGACAAGCAATCTACCTCTGTTGGAAATCCTAACCATTCTACAAAAGATTCAGTTGAGAAACAAGGGCATGATGAGATCAGAGGAGGCCTAGCCCGGTTATCTGAGATCTGATTTACAGTAACACATAATAATCTCCCCTCCCACTGGCGACCTCCTCCTCCCCCTCCCCCCCACCCTCCCTGAACCCCCCTTCCCCTCCCACCGGTGACCTCCCCCCTCCATGAACCCACTCCCACCGACAAGCTCCCCTCCCCCTCTGAGCTCCCCCTCCCTGCCACCGGTCGCCGCTCCCTGAACCCCCCCTCCCCCTCTGAGCTCCCCCTCCCTGCCACCGGTCGCCCCTCCCTGAACCCCCCCTCCCACCGGTGACCTCCCCCTCCCCCTCCGAGCTCCCCCTCCCCCCCACCCTCCCTGAACCCCCCCTCCCCTAACCCCCGGCCCCCCTCCCCTTCTCAAACCCCCCTCCCCTCACCGCCGGTAGCCGCGGGAACCCCCATCCCCTTCCCAACAGATGCCCCTCCCCTCTCCTCCGATTTACCACTGACCCCCCTCCCCTCCCTTGCCCTCCCCAACCGACAGCCCCGTCCCCTCGCCGTCGGCTGCCGCCGCGGGGTCCCCCCTCCCCTTCCCAACCGACGACGCCGCTCCCCTCTCCCCTTCCCCATCGACACCCCCCCACCCCCAGCGACAACAAACACAGGTTTTAAAAAAAAAGACAGAGGGTGAGGGGGGACATACCGACAACGATCGTCTGAGCTCCGGCAACGATGACTCCAGCGGGGATGACGAGGAAGGCAGGCACGGTTGCAAGCTACCACGGATGGCGGTGGGCACGACGGTGAGGACGTCGACGGTGAGGACGGCGAGAATGGCAATGACGTCAACGGCGAGGATGGCGACGACGGCTGCGAGGATGGCTTCACTGGTGAAGGTGAGCTCCGACGGGCTCTCGTCGACAAGGAGGGAGTGGAAAGAGGGGGTGGGCACAGAGTGTGACTGAGTGGGAGTGAGAGGGAGAGGGTTCCGTTCGCGGGTAGAGGCGGGAACTTCGGAAGATTTCAGACGGACATAAGTTTCGTCCAAAAAGTCGTCTGAGTTTCAAACGGCTAATTTTTCGTCGTAATAGCCGTCTAAAATTAAGACGGATATTCAGACGAATATTAATCTATCAAAAATACTGATGACATTTTAGACGTATAATCATCCGTCTTAATTTTGGACGGCTATTACAATGAAAAAGTATCCATCTAAAAATTTCATCTGAAATCTCGCCTTTTCTTGTAGTGTCTGGACGTTTACAAAGCATATTTAAGTCCATACGTGCTTTGGCGTTGTCCTTTCCTTTGCCTTTAACATTCATGATCGTATTGAACACATTATCAAAAAAATTCTTCTCGGTATGCATAACATCCAGATTGTGTCATACAAGAAGAGTTGACCAAGAAGGCAATTCCCAGAAAATACTTTTCTTATTCCAGTTGTGATCCTTTCCAAAGTTAGAGAGTTGACGTGTGCTACCAGATAATTATACTACATCTGGTAAATTTTACACCCGTGTCGCCATATGTCGACCCGACACCCGTTGCAAGTCTGCTTCATCCATTTCAACAGTATTTTTTTTAAACGAGCCTTTTTGCCTTCGAAAAGGATGGTCACTTGGTAGCAACCGCCGATGGTAATCAAACCAGCATGCTTTCCCACCATGTTTCAATACAAATGATTTGGTATCTTCCATACAGTAAGGACATGCTAACCTCCCATGTGTGCTCCAACCAGATAGCATTCCATATGTAGGGAAGTCACTTATTGTCCACATCAGTGCAACCTTCATAATAAAATTTTGCTTCCTACGTGCATCATAAGTAACAACTCCAACAGTCCATAAAAAATTGAGCTCATCAATCAACGGCCTGAGATATATGTCCAAATTTTTTCTGGGACTTTTTGGACCAGGAATTACTAAGGACAAAAATAGATTTTATCGCTTCATGCACATGTCCGGCGGAAGGTTGTATGGTGCCATGAACACTGGCCAACAAGAATAAGATGTCACTGAACAACCGAATGGATTAAAACCATATGTGCATAAACCCAATCGAACATTACGTGGCTCCTTTGAGAAAGCAAGATGAGTACGACTAAAGTGAGTCCAAACTTCACCATCGGCAGGATGACTGATTATATCATCGGCACGGCGTACTCTTTCGGTGTGTCTGTCATATGTCGAGCCGTCTTTGAGGACATATACAGCCGCTGCAGCCTAGGCACAAGAGGGAAGTATCGCAATACTTTGTAAGGTACATCTTTTTACTTTGAATTGTCCCCTCTCTTAGGTTTGAATCTATCATGGTGACAAATAGAACATGATATCTTATCTGCATCATCTTTGTAATATAACATACAGTGATTCGGGCATGTATCTATTTTCACATATCCAAGCCCTAGCTCATTGACCATCTTTTTTGCACGGTAAAAAGTTTCTGACAACTTCTCGTCTCGAGGCAACATACTCTTGATCAAGAGGAGGAGACGGTCAAAAAAAGTCTCACTAATGTGAAATTTAGATTTCAACTTCAACAACTGTGACACTGCAGACAATCGAGTGTGCTTTTTGATGCGGGACGGATGACGACCGGGCTAAGACGTACGATAGACTTGATGTGCGGCCAGCACTAACACGCTAAAGGCAAGCCGGGCGGCTGACCACCGTGGCGTTCTCCGGGTGGAGACGTCTCTCAACAGCACTCTAACTAGCTCGACGATCGTCCCTTGCGAGGGAAACGTGCGGATCGCAGCAGTTAAGGAACCACTGTCGCCTAGGGTGGTGTAGTCCGAGCTCGGTGCTCGACTGGAGCTAAGGAACGGGCGCTCACAACTCACAATTGCGGTGATTTGTAGCTAGCTAACGGCCCTAATCTCACAAACACAGTATATATGATAATATACTAAACTAGCAATGTGAGAGAGGAACGAGCGCGTACATCCACGACTAGGCGTGGGGAAGAATTCCCGGCCGAATCCAAACAACCCCAATACACACAACGGTTAAAATTACAATTGCAGAACTTAATGCCCACTCCACGCAGAGAGGTATAGGGCTACAATGGCCAAATTTGGGGTTGCTAGAACCCGGGTTGACGGGCCACACTCGCAGGAGGCGAGGGACGCGAGTCGGAGCCGATCGGGTGAGCCGAATGGAAGTCGACTCGGTTCTGTCTGCGCTGGTCACCCTGCGCAGCAAGCTTGTGGAGGCCGGTACGCCAAGATCCAAAGGTAGATCAGAGCACCGTTTGTTGGAGAACGTCGGCGACTGGACGTAGTTCGTCCACTCTGAAGGGCGTGAGCAGATCCTTTCAGATCTGGGCGCAGCAACAATTACACTCGGCTTCTGGTTTTGAGCACCTAGAACTGCACAGAAACACGATTACTTAAGGGAAAATTATTTGCCAATGTCAGATCGAGACGCTGTTTGTGGGAGATCATTGGAGACGTCCAGAGGAAGACGTAGTTCAAAGATCTCGCTCAGATCTCGACCGAAAAAGGTGGGGCAGACTCTGGAAGTCGACTCTAGTTTTGAGTCAGGCTTGCTCAGATCAGCTCGCGCGATCCCACGAGAATCGTCGGCACGATCAGCACAGGTCTCGGATCAAGGCGAGATTAGTGGCAGCGCGAATAGGACTCAAAATCCTACAATCACGCCGAAAATCAGCTCCTGATGGCTTGAGAGGAGATCTGGAGAAATTCGTAATCAGGAAACTTTAGATCTGGACAGCAGGCTGGTGCAGATCTGCGCGCCGTCACGAGAAAAATTGCTACTGGCGATCCAGGACTCCGATCGACGCGAAACCACCTCTAAAATCTTCCTGACTCGTAGAAGTATCACTGAGAATTTTGGTGGAAGTAGATGATAAGAGGATGGGGAGGATATGGGTGTGAGTCACACGCCCAAAGTCTATCCCGTCACAGGACTGAGCAGGGTATCACACCCAAGGGAGGGGAAAGAGAATCACACTCTTAATGCAAATTTCACTCAAAAATCTTTCATTAGCCTTTAACCTATCATCATACAAGTCTTTATATAGTGGTTTGGCAAGGGGAGGGGCTGGGGAGGTTCGAAGGAACCAAGGGGAGGGGAGGGGGCTGCGCCCCTTTGACTAAGATAGGAAGGGAGGGGGAGACAAGGGAACATACTTCACCTACCTTCACCTACCTTTGACTTTCAAAGGGAAGGGGGGTAGGTGGCAGCCCTTCTTTTAGACCAGTAGCCATTTTCTATGTCCCATGTGGTAAATGGGGAGGGGAAGAAAAGAAAACAAAAGAAAATTCAGCCTAATACAAACAAAGAAGGGGGCGCCCCCTTCATGGGCCAACATTGGGCCAAGCTTGGTCCATGGCCAACCCAAGCCCAATCAACCATGTATGGCTTAAGTCCTTCCCAATCTAGATGGCCCATGAAAGAAGGAAGCCCAATTGGGCCTTACATAGCTTATGGATCCATCATAATGGTCCAAGGCCACTCCTTCTTAATGAATTCTAAAGGGGATTAACCAAGATGGCCCTTTAAGAGCCTTACAACCAGCCCAATATGAAAACACAAGTACAATGACACATTACAAGCCCAATTTTAATGCAAAAAGTATTCCAATCTTAAGCCATATTGCCTCCATTTCGAAGGAAAGCCGAAGTAGTCCGATTGGCACTCCGCGTATGGTACCGTCGGTTCGCCGGTTCGCGCTACTCGCTCGTTCCGGTGTCCGCACCACTTTTCACAACCATCCCACAGCGGTTCATCAGCATCCCTAAGTAGTTGATAAAATCTTCCGGCTGTCTTATTCGGCACTTCTTCCATGTATGCATGTTCCTCATGAACATTAAAACTAGGACCAGCAGCATCTACAACCATATCCACGTACCCACTTGTGCTTGGGATATAGTCGGGCTCATACTTGAAGAATTCCTCACCATGACACGTCTAATTCGTATAACCACCCACGAACCCTTTCGTGTACAAATGATGTTGCACATCCCATGGTGAACGCCACCTCAAGTTTCTACAACTTGAACAAGGGCATCGAATGTGATCGTCACGGTCTGTTGCTGGAACTCTCAACTCCATGCTTAAAGTCATCCGACACCACCCGGTCAACTATTCTACGATACATCCATGAACGATATGTCAACATTTTACCAGCACCCAATAAATGTTAATACACATCCTAACTTTGAAATCATTACTCCTAAAAATAAACCCGACCATTTCCTCACATCGTTCGCCATAGACCATTTGCAGTTGGAAGAGGACTATTAATTACATTATCACTTTTTAACCCATCCATGAAGGTTTGATCGCATAATCACTTACTATATGTGTTGCACGATTTGTTGAAAATTTCAGTAGCATCTCCCCACACTTCTCTGATATACTAAAAATATTTATTGATTTTCAAGTTTTCTTAAACACTTACAAGTAAGTGGTTAAGAAAAAACTAAAAATCAATAATGGTATATCAGAGAAGAGTGAGGAGACGCAACCAAAATTCTCAACAAACCATACAAACACATATAGTAAATGACTGCCTAAGTGCGATCAAACATTCACAGACTGTCCAAATGGGATAATTCAAGATTTTGAGGTAGATATATACATTCTCATAAAAAATGAGAACATACACATCAATCCCAAAGTCTTGAACGGGAAGGTTCATTGGCACGGTTTTAACACGCTCTCCTGAGGTGCGTGTAATGTTAGGTCGCACCCACGCACCTCAGCTCACAGGGAATACCCCATGTATTTATATAACATAAAATTAAATAACATCGCACTTATCATTATGCATATATCAAATGAAATAACATTCAATTCACAAAAATATTCAAATGAAGAACATCAAAGCTAAATAATCCACATTTTTGAGTCAGATCAACATCAAATTTCTGTTAAAATCAGATTTAAAAACACATTTATATGCAATTAAAATCCATAAAGTTTGAAATCACAAGCAGAGACTTTGGGGTTCGACGTAACCATTCTAGTTCATACTGTAACTATCCAGGTTCCGGGTTACCTGTATTTTCCAAACTTAATTGTTACCATAACTTGATTGTTTTGAGTATGTGGTTTATACTAAAAAAATGTTGCTACCTTTTTTCTTTTCTTTCCAATTTAAATAAGTTTTACCTTTTTTCTTTTCTGCATGCATACATATTGATTTGGCAGAACAAGGGAAGGAATACTTCTCACAGATGCAAAGGACTCACGGGATCAAACCCACTCCAAGCCGTTATGTTTGCATGATCGATCTGGTTGCTCGAGCAAGTTTGATTCATGAAGTCCAAGATTTCATAGGAAAGATGCTAGTACAACCAGATGATATAGCCTGGGGGGGGCACTATGATTAAATTTATATATGGGAACATATGATTAAATTTGTGTATGCTACATGAGCCCATTATGGTCCTAGCCCACCTTGCATCGGGACGATATCTCGCTGATTTTGAACCGTTCAACTGGGGTTTCACGGAATAGTCCTCATCTCCCATATAGCAAATTTGCCGTACCCCAGCATACATATGTCCCGATTTTATGACGTTTTAAACCCAGTGGGGGAGGACGTTCCCACATCGATCGAAGGGAGGGGCAGCCATGCTGTCGGGTTCTCGAGCCTTGTCCTAGACGGAGGAACAAAGTCAAATGGGCATTGAATGCTCGAAGGTGGGAAGAGGGAGAGAGACATCGCGAGGAGAGGGTGTGACACAGGCTACTGTTGCATGAACAATGCCAGCAAATTTCCTTTTTTTAAAAAAAAATCCCCTCTTTTCCCTTTTGCCTTCTTCTCCGTTTGTATTGGGCTTGGCCCATTGCCCTTCTTTTCTTCCCTTTTTTTGTATTGGGATTCCCTTTCAAGGGAGAGAGGCGTGCGAGCATGGGAGGGGGCTTTGAGCATTGAATGCTCGCGCGGGAGAAGGAGGTGAAAAGTAAGAGGGGATCGCGAGGAGAGGGCCTGACTAGGGAGCTACAGTGTCGTGGGTTTTCTTTCTATTTTCATTTTTTTAGATCCCTTCTTTTCTTATTACCCCCTCCTTCTTGTATTTGTGGATATATCCCCTGCGCCCCTTCTCCTTTCCATTGTGTTGGGCTTGGCCCAATCACAATTGGCCCATCTATTCTTTTCTTCTTCTACTCTTTTGGAATTGGGTTTGCCCCTTTTTTTTTCTTTTCTTTTTTTCTTTTTTTCCTCCTCTTCTCTTTTTCTCTTATTTTTTTGTCAATAGTCAGCAAGGTCTAGTATTCTTAGGGAGGCAACCTTGAATTTAACTGATCATCTTTTTGAAACAGCGACATATAAACCATGTTCGTCAACCAAGTTTGTATAGTGGTCATAATTCGTTAGATTTACACAATTTTATACAATTGAAGCAGCAACTTTTATACAAGATGCCTCAGCCAGGGCCAAAATACGGTCACCTGCCTCCCTAAGTCTCGACGAGGCCACCAAAAGAACAATCATGGCTGCGGTGGAGGTTGAGGGCACGCACAGAACACGTGCCTAACCCGGCCGCACCTGAAACAGCTCCTCAGACAGTGCCTCGGCTACTATGGCAGGCCATGCCGTGGTCGCCTCCGTGGTCGCCTTGCTGCTGGCTACTGCATGGACTCCCCCAAGGCCTGCTCATGCACCTCATCCTGTTGCAGACGCCTAAGCTCTTGGTATCGCTCTACACCATGTCGAGCCACCTGCTGACGCCTCCTCCTGTCCCATTGGCGAGGACCACGGACAACGAAAGATTTTGCAATTGCCTCCTCCTGAACCATCTGAGGGAGACCCTGCTAGAACTGTAATGCCCGACCCTACTCCTGGGCACGAAGTAGGTCTACCTCCAAAATTGCCACCGTCCGAAACGCTACCTCCACGTCGATGACCTCGGATGCCATGAGGGTCTGACGAATCTCTGGTCTCAGTCCAGCAACGAACTGCTGAGTAAAAAATCGTGGACCCGCCATGGCCGACGGTGCATACTGGCTCAACTCCCTGAACCTTGCCCAATACAGGCCAACTGATAGCACTCCCTGAGCCAATGACAAAAACTGGGTGTTCAAATCAAAAATATCCGCTACTCTCGGTGCACTGGGGACCACATCTACCGGAGGGGGCAGTGCTCCACACTTCACGTCCAGGGCCCCTGCGGCCAGCTCTGCCTGGGACCGCGCCTCCCCGCTTTCCGCCATCGCGGATCCTTAAACACGCAAAAGTCAGAACATACACATCAATCCCAAATGAGAACATGCACATCGATTACTAAATCCAAGAGTTAAATCAAGCAAAATTATGAGGTGAACGCATAAAGTTAATCTACTCATAAACACTTTCATCTTGATTCTGTCTAAACATCATGTGGGGTTTATAATATGAATAAGACCAAGGTTGGTTGTATTGCCGATTCATATCGACTGGGGATGGCCAAGAATGAAATAGAAGGGAGAAAGATGGGAAGCTTCGGTAGTGGTCTAGATTAAAAAAATCTCACCCAAGAATGCAATATACATTATCATGCTCCCTCCCTTCATGGATGGGGAGGTAGTGAGTTCAATTCGACGTGAACTATCACCCACTCTCGAATTATTTGACAATTTTTTTCATTCTTTTTTTAGTAATTGGAAACCTAAATTATATGGATTCTAGAAACACATCACATGTTCCTGACAATTTTCTTTTGTGTTTAGTTTTTTCTAAAGGCCTGAGCGAGATCATTCCAACATTGAAATGTCAGCAATGCTACTAACCGTGAGAGAATGCAGCAGACCTATTCCCAAGATTAATGGCTTAAAGCTTGAACCCGCGGACGCTTTTTAAAGTTCTTCACTGGTGAGACAAACTTCATTGGTATCTGGATTTTGTATGGCTACCTACCCTTAATATAGGATGTTCATCCATTTAAAATTTCATAAAACTTTGTTTCTTATATCTCTAAGACTTTAACACAACATAGCGCTTTTATATTGCAATCCTATATGTGAATCCCTGTGAGATATTTTTTACATAGTGAGATTTTCAGACCGTCTAAAAAAATATACGGTGGAATATTTCATCAACTGATTAACAGAACAAGCAAAAAAGTATCAGATAGGGAGAGGGTGGGTGGGGGAGGGGGTCGAGCACCCCCGGCCGGTGCCCCCTCTGCCCGGTGGGTGCGTGCGTGTGTTACAGAGAGGGAGTGAGGGAGCGGGAGAGGGAGATGGAAATGATTTACCCCATCAAAATAATTTGAGCTCTTATGGGCAATTGATCAAACATATAAGATGTTACATAGAGGGAGTCAGGTCAGTGTCATGTTTCTTGCATTTGACAACCATCTGAACTCACATCAAAAATAGGGAGGTCAGTTTCTATGTTATCCAAATAAAGGTCCTCACTGGAACAAAAAATCTTTATTTTGACATGCTGGAATAACATCTACACCTTCAGCAATGGCTTTTGTTTCTTCTTATTGCCTCACCTTGCTAAGGGACAAAATGGTTGTCCACGATTGTGCATAAGTCATTATATGAAAACCCCAAGAATATGCTCCCAGAATCTGCTACTGGGTGATATATTAATAAGGGAATGCCATCATATGTTTGCTTATGGTTGGTTGCATTTTCCGTTGGGCATTCACTACAAAAAAAATGGAAAATTCTGACGTCCATTTGCCGTCACAAATACGTCGGAGATACGTCACAATGTGAATTTTCGACGTATTTCCGACGTGTTTGCTATGGAATATGGACGTCAGAAATCTTACGTCACAAATTTTTGACGTATTCCAATAGCGTCACCAATTCGTCTGAAATTACCGATGAAATTATATCGTCAAAGTTATGGTGGCTATTTATGTCGGTAATTAATAATATGAAAATTAATTAATCATTGCGACGGAACATAATTTAGTTGAAAATAGATTTAAAGTTTTCGACGTATTTCCGACAGATGCATTATGTCATCGCAAACATATGGGTTAAATTAGTTCCGACGAAAGTTATTTTGATGGGAAATACATCGTTAATTTTCGACGTATTTCAATCGAATAAGTAATACGTTGAAAACCTGTGAGTCAAATTAGTTCCGATGAACTGTTATTGTGTTGAAAATACGACGTTAATGCTCGACGAATTTGAGACGAATAATTAATAAGTCGGAACTAATGTGGATCAAATTACTTCCGACGAAACTTCCTTGGGTTGAAAAGACGTCGTTAATGTTCGACGTATTTGAGACGAATAATTAATACGTCGGAACTAATGTGGATCAAATTTGTTCCGACGAATATTTAGTTGGTCAAAAATACATCTGAACCTTTCGACAGATTTGCGCTGGAAAATAAATATGTCAGGAAACAAGTGCGTGAAATTGGTTCAGATGAATTGTTAGTTGGTCAAAATTTCATCGAAAACTTTCTCCACATTTTTTTATATATATTGAAATTTTAAAAACCTGTTTAAAGCTACAATTATACACCACAATCGACACAGCTCAACATAAAACACGCAATAAACAACATTTACAACACACAATAGGATAAAGTCCTATTGTAAATTATAATAAAGAACGTCTACAACACATAAATCTTTGAATAAAAAAGTTACAGTTACATTAATTGAAATGTATCATTTTTCACAATATCATTAATAAAAAATCAAGAGATATCCACTGCATCATCCTCATTCGTCATTCGTAGCATCTCCACCATCACCAGTTGCAGGAGGATCCTACATCACAAAAAATTAATAATAAATAGATTTTAATAAATATAATTATTAATAAATCTAGTTAAATATCTTTTTGATTTTCTAAATTCGAAAGTAGATAAAATGAAGATGATTCCTTTCACTCTCAAAACTGAATTCTTTGAACTAAGTAGTAATGTTATTGTTGTGCCCTGTGGTTTTGATGATGTCTAACATTATGAATCATATTATGATAATGATTTTTTATATCATGAATTTGATGTGTGCTGGCTAATGTCCATATGTTTTCTAATGCCTTGAACAATATTTTCATATGAAGGCTTGAAGAGTTGTAATGTCAATGCTATGAATGCTTGAACTGTTATGTCTGTATGCTTGAAGAATGTCTGTTTTAAGAACTGTAATATCTGAAGAATTCAGGTAAGCATAAGCATGGCAATGTCACAGCAGCCCTAGAAGCAACTCTGCAAAAGAAGCCTCCAATCGCTGAAGAAACAAGCTGATATATCACCTTAAGATGGACTTGTGGACACCAAAAATTGCACACGCAAATTTCCTGCTTGGCCCAGCGTCAGCAACGGCACCGAGTGAAGAAACCCCCGAGAGACTAGTCACCCAGACTCCCCAAATATGCACACTGCCGTGAAGCCGTCTCCGGAGTCACGACAGTGAAGAGAAATCAACCACCAAGAGCCCCACAATTCATGGGCCTCAAAGAAAATCAAACGGGCCACAACTCGTGCTCACAACGGGCTCAAAACTGCCCATTTAGCCGTTTAACGGCACGCCCAAGGCCCTTCAGCGGCACGCCTTTGGCCCCTCTCAGCGGCACGCCCTTGGCCTTCAGCGGCACACCCCCAAGGTCCTTCAGCGGCACGCCCCTGGCCCCTCTCAGCGGCACGCCCTTGGCCTTCAGCGGCACACCCCCAAGGTCCTTCAACGGCACGCCCCTGGCCCCTCTCAGCGGCACGCCTTTGGCCTTCAGCGGCACACCCCCAAGGTCCTCCAACGGCACGCCCCTGGCCCCTCTCAACGGCACGCCCTATAGGCCCTCAGCGGCACGCCCCAACGCCTTTCCAACGGCACGCCCCTGCTAGCCCTTAGCGGCACACTCCGCAAGCCCCCCAGCGACACACCCTGGAGGCCACACCAACGGCACGCCCAGGGGTTGCCTTCCACGGCACGCCGTCAAAGCCCTCCAGCGGCACAGCTGCCTGGCCTTCCAGCGGCACGCTATGGCTTGTTCCTCACCCGGCTCATCTGATAGAACGACATGATGCCCATCCCCTACGACCCTTGGCGCGCAGTAGAGCCAGCTCAGGGCTAGCTGAGGTGTCGCCCAAGGAGGAAGGCACGCAAGCTACCCCCCCTGCAACCAAGGATGGGAGAGTCAACTCCCATTTAATGCCCGTCGTCATCGGACGTTCCCGCCATCGACGGCTCAGCCCGAACAATCCCGCTGCTGGGGTATAAAAGGCCCCTTCGCCACGGTAAAGAAGCGGGGGCAAACACAATAGAGAGACCAGAAGAGAAGAAGAAGAAGAAGAAGAAGAGGAGGAGAGGCTCTTGCCTTCCCCTACTGCTCCGTCACCACCGTCTGAGTGCAGGGAGAAGAGAAAAGAAAGAGGAGAAGAGAGAAGAGAGTGAGCTATGGGAGGGGAGGAGCTAGCGCTCCGTTCCCCTCCCCACTGTATCTTGTTTTATTTCTCTCCATTTCCCTTTTTTTGGTTTACCATGATGTATTATCCCCTCTTGGGCTGCTCCCCTTTTAAAGGAATAAAAAGCTCGCTAGGTGTTCATGTTTTGTGCATGTGCATCCCCATGTGTTTGCATTCCTTGTCGTTTTACCCTTTTCACGGTCTTTTACCGATTACTTCCGAGTACCACAGTTTCCCTCAGGGGTTTCATCTCGTTGGCCACATCACCCTTGTAGGATAGCTCGGTGGCTACCCCCCCTTTTTTCTTTGCATCACAAGTCTCCTCTCCAACGGCACACCCCTGGCCAGCCCCTGCCTGGTGCACCCCAGCCCGTTATAGAAGAGTCTTCCGTCCGTTGTTTTCCCCGGGTTTCCCGAAGTTTTATCAAAGGTGCTTCCGCCTTTGGGCGCCCACCTCCAGCTGTCGGGTTCCGCCACTCCATGTGGGCGCGTTCCCTTTATCTCCCTTACGCTCGGGTCAAGGGGAGATGCTGCCGAATTTTCGTTAGAAATAATAACACACTGAAGAGACAAAAGGAAGCAACAAACAAATAGAATAATAACACATAAAAAGGCAAAAGGATGCAGCAAACAGATGGAACAACAACACGTTAAAGGGCAAAGGAAAATAACAAACGAATGAAAAGGGGAGAAAAGATTTGTATAAAACTACATAAAGATCAGAGAAAAGAAGAAAAGAAAAGCCTTAAAAATAAGTAAAAGAGGAGTGGGCCTTCATCGGCACGTCTGTCCCAGCCTTCGCCGGTACGCCCTCTACCCTCGTTGGCCGGTACACCTCCTACCCTTCCTTCAGCGGTACACTCTAACAGCCCTTCAATGACACACCTTTTTTTTTCCCTTCAGCGGCACACTCCTCCTCACCATCTCACCCCCCCGTCTCTCACTCCCTCTCTCCCTCATCTATCTCTCTGTCTCACCTCTTCTTCCACCGTCTCTCCGAAGTGGAACCCAATGTACAGACTTGGCAGGTTGATACATGAACACAGCAACAAGCAATGTATAGACTTTGCGTGAAGGATTGCACAAATGTAGACAGTGAAGCATGTACATTGGAAATGGATGTTCAGACATGCCGTGAACGAATGTATGGGCTTAATATGCTTGTGACAACAATGTACAGACTTTGAGCTGGCCAATGTATAGACTTTGAGCTGCAGCAAATGGACAATGTACAGACTTTGAGCTGGCCAATGTATAGACTTTGAGCTGCAGCAAATGGACAATGTATAGACTTTGAGCTGGCCAATGTATAGACTTTGAGCTGCAGCAAATGGACAATGTACATACTTTGAGCTGGCCAATGTATAGACTTTGAGCTGCAGCAAATGGACAATGTATAGACTTTGAGCTGACCAATGTATAGACTTTGAGCTGCAGCAAATGGATAATGTACAGACTTTGAGCTGGCCAATGTATAGACTTTGAGCTGCAGCAAATAGATAATGTACAGACTTTGAGCTGGCCAACGTATAGACTTTGGGTTGCAGCGAATAGACAATGTACGGACTTTGAGCTGAAGGATGTATAGACTTTGTGTGCTGGTTGCATAGACAATGTACAGACTTTGAGCTGAAGGATGTATAGACTTTGTGTGCTGGTTGCATAGACAATGTACAGACTTTGAGCTAATAGATGTATAGACTTTGTGTGCATGCAACCAGCCAATGTATAGACTTTGAGTTGCAGTGAATAGACAATGTACAGACTTTGAGCTGATGAATGTACAGACTTTGTGTGTAGCAACCAGCCGATGTACAGACTTCGTGTCGCAGCGACCAGCCAATGTATAGACTTTGGGCTGAGGGACGTATAGACTTCGTGTGTGCTAGCAGCCAGTGTACAGACTTTGAGTTGCAGTAAATGGACAATGTACAGACTCTGCGTGTGTGCTAGTAGCCAATGCACAGACTTTGAGTTGCAGTAAATAGATAGTGTACAGACTTTGCATATGTGCTAGCAGACGTTGTACAGACTTCGGGTTAGCCCAGCACGCCCGCCAACTCCCTCCCCGGCACACTCTCCTTGGTGCCTTCTCCGGTGCACCCTCTTCTCCCTTCGTCGACACGCCTTGGAACGCCCTCAACGGCACGTTCTCTATACCCTTCGCCGGTACACCCTCAGGCGGCCCGGGAAATATACACATATAATATACGATGATAATGATATTGGTGATAATAATAACAGTAATAATGAATAAATTAATGAAAATTATAATAAATAAAGAAATTTGAACATATATATAGGAAACAAACAAAAAATGTGAAATAGTGATAAAAAAAAATAAAATAAAATAATAATAATAAACAAAAGGGGGGGGGGAAGAAGTCATTCGGAACAAATGCATAAAGAAGAAATGAACAGCAAGAGGAAAGAGAGGAACATATAGTTAAAATCTCAGATAAAAAATGCTAGGGTCCACATTGCAGCCCCATCTCTCTCCGTGACCCGACGTAGAAGGAACAATAATGCTGTCCCCTTTGGCCGGGCCTGAGTCTCGGGAATGATCCCGAACTGCCATGACCCGACCTCACCTCGGGCCGACATTCCGATTAAACCGGACTCGTTTCTCAGGCCGGATCCCCTCCGAGCCACTACTAAAATTACCGCACGTTCGGCAGACATTTGAACGGGTTCACCTCGATTTCCGCCGCATTTCTATTACGGACCTGTGTCTGAACATGAAAAGACCTGTGAGCAACCAACATAGCCGACGGCTCCCACCTCGACGTGGTCGTGACCCGGTATTACTCTGGGCCGATAGCTCACCAAATCGGACTAACCCTATCGGGATTCGTTCACCCCTTTTGTTGAAATTGCCGCAAACTCGGCATACATTTGTACGGGTTTGTTTCTGTTTACGTCGTACCTTCAATATGGACCTTTGTCCGAATATCAAGTGGTCCGCGAGTGACCGACAGGAATCTGAATAGAACGAGATGGCTCCTGTCATCCCTGGACCCTATACATGGGAATATCAATAAGGCCTTTGTGGGCTGTGCTTGGACCTCGGGTCCGTCCCGATTATGGTCATTGTCTGACCCACACCTTCGGCCTATAGCTCGCTTCCTTCGAACATGTTTTGGTTTTGGAATCTAGTCCCGGGACTCTTCCCCGTTGCCCTCCGGCACCGGGAACATTAATGATGCCCACGCAAGCCCCGTTTGGACCGTGGGAGGCGCCCCCGGTATGGTCCCGACTCGATCTCGCACCGGGCCCATAAATTCACTAGTTTCATGCTACACTAACCGAGATTTAACTGAATATTTTCAGTGTCTCGAAATAATGTATTTGCCGTATCACGGCATGCATATGTTCCAGGTCCTCCTGCGATGATTATGATATTTTCAAGCCGGACACCCGTTCGAATATTAAACGGTCTCCCGAATGACCGACACGTTTCGAACGTCCGCTTCCCTAGACATAGGGCTTTCCAGCCGATTCAAGGGATATTCCCTCGTTGCCCCTTGGCACCGAAAATATTAATGACGCTCATGCAAGTCTTGTTTCGACCGCGGGGGGCCCACCGCAGTATGGTCGCAGCTTGCTCTTGCACCGGGCCAACAGATTTACTGGTTTTTGACCGCTCCAACCGAGGCTTAGCCGAATGTCTTCCATTCCTCTGAACAATAAATTTGCCGTACCTCGGCATACATGCGTTCCGGTTTTCCCGCGACAACCGTGATTTTCTCGAGCCGGACATTCGTCCGAACATTAAATGGTCAGTACACGACCGACATGACCGCGAATGGTTTCCTTCTCGCCCTCGCGTGAGGATTTCAATACCTCGTAATAGACCTTTCATGCAATTAATTTCTTGGCCATGAGGCCCTGAATCTCGGTGATTAATCAAGGGTGTTCTCTCGTATGGGGGATGTAAATGATGCCGTGACCTTTATGGCGTAGCGGGTTTTGGTCCCGACACGAACCACACAATCGTCTGACCGAGTCAGATCGAGCGTACCATGGGCTCTTCGGAGCCCGAATAAATTGTCACTTCGGTGACTGGCACGCCCACGCACTCAATAGACGAACCACCTGAATGAGCGAATTTTAGTGCGTCCACATGACTCTGTACCCGCTAAAGAATAAGGGTGAAAAATATCCCTTAAGGCTGACAAATGTGCATTACAGGTGATAGATACTACCTTAAGGGTAACAAATAGATGGTCTAGGTGAATAATAGGCAACAATGGTGACAAATAGCAGTGCAAAGGTGAATAATAGGTAGCAGGTGTGAAACATCTGAAAACCAAGAACCTCAAGCCGACTCGGAAGGGCTTACAAGTCCACTTCTGATAGAAGAATTCACTGAATGAAAGAAGACTTTTTAAGCTGTGGATTAAGGGTGAAAATGGGTGGACAAAGCAGACAAATGGCTGTATAGCAGTTTGAAATGGCTATTTAGTGGTGTAAAGTGGCTCATGGCTATGACATTTGAAGAATGATGAAACTGGTTGAAGAGAATGATTCCCTCTGTGCTTCAGAAGAAGAGAGGACTGGTCCTCTAGTTGTGGGTAACTGGGTGTTACTCACGGTTCCTTCTAATTTGATCAGAAGAAGAGAGGAGGGTGTTCTTCTAGGTCAAGTTGTAAGTCAGCGTTTATTTGCAGACTGAGTCTGCGGTTATTGTTGTTGCAAGGGGAAGCCACACTCAAGTTTGAGTGTGGGGTGGACGTAGATCTGCGTGGCAGATCGAATCACCTAAAAATTCTATGTGCCGTGATTTGTATTGGTGTGATTGGCCCTTATCATCTTCCTCCATTCACAGGTTTATGTATGAACAGATCTTCCCTATGCGCTAAGTGGTTGTATTGTAGTATGTTAGATCTATCTGATCTGAGTGGATTCTATGAGATGGCATTCTTTTAGTTAGTACATTCTTGTCACTTTCATTTATATTGTTCTCACAGATATCATCTGAGCTCGTGCTTTGATAGTTGAGTGTTAAATTATCTTAGGGTTAAAAATCGAGGTAAAATTTTTTATAGGATCTATTCACCCCCCCTCTAGATCCTGCTGTGCACACATATTCATATACTTGCTTCCGGCTTTGTCTATAGAGCACACACCATTGGTATCACAAATACTCCTCTATTATAACTCTAAATTCTACGAAATTAAAAATTAAATTAAATACTCACATGAGAGGGCTGTGGTGTGCTCGAGGGTGCTCCCTGAGACATAATCCCCGCCTGGGCCAGGAGGGTAGCAACCACCCAAGTAAAGCATGCCTCCATGCGTTCCTCGACGAGGTCTATCGCATGTTCGACGATGGATGTAATCTGGCTGGTAGAAGTGCCGATGGAGGGAGTAGAGAAGGAACTGCTATCGGGGTAGGACGAAGCTGTGCCCGGAGAAGATGCTAGAATCGGGCTGGTGTCCAAGCTCTTCCCAAAACCGTATACTCGTCCTTTCTTTGGTGGGCCGGCTGTTGCTACCCATGCCTCAGGATCTAGTTGCGGATGCTGCGTCTCCTCGTCCCCATACTTTTCAGTCATATGCCTGTCATATGACTCGTGCAAATTGAATAAAAAATATTATAAATGTCATATTAATCAATCATATTTAAAAATAGAAATAGAAAAGAAATGTGTATGTATATAATCTTACCACTACCGAGCGAGCTCTCTCGCTCACATACTGATCCGTCCCCTTCTTTTAGTGAACTGTAGCAAATAAATTGTGGTACGAAACCGTACCACCCCTCTTCTTTTCCTATTATACATGTTATAGAGAATAAATAGGGACATATAAGAAATAAATTATAATAAAATTAAGATGATTACTTACCAATCTCTCCTTCTGGGCCGCGAAGGAAACGGATCCAGAAGTATGGAGATGCACGTCTGGATGTAATGCACGTGCGGCTTTGGCTTTTGCGGATTTGGCCATCCAATTAGGCTCGGCCCATCTATCACAGAGGTCCTCCCAGTGATCCCTCCTCATCCATGCAGGGCCGTGTGCCTTCCAAAGGCCACGGTCCTCGCTCCCCCCGGCTAGAGCCTTGGCACGTTCCCGACATCCGTGTAAATGATGCTTATAATTTACAGTTCATGTGGCCTCCCATACACGTCGAGCTCCTCCGGCGTCAGCTCGCCTCACAAACTGATATCTTTGCTGTCAAGAATTCAAATTTTATAAGTTAGTCGATTGAAATTGTGGAGTTGGGAAATATGTAATTTAAAAGATTAAATCGTATACCAGAAACTCGTCATACAATCGACCGCGGATATCCTGAGGAAATTGTCGAAATGACTTATATGGGCGGGTCACATGTCGCTCAATAATGTTGGTAATAAAACGAGAAGCCTCACTGGGCTCTACTTTATCCCTGCAATTACAAATGTTAAAATGATAGCCAACAATTATATATATAGTTGATGGATAGATAACGAACATAATTCATGAGTTTAATTATTTACCCAGAGACCCAACATGGCTTGAGTCCCTCTTGCAACACCACTTGCTCGCCCTCGTGATGGCTAACAACATTGCCTGCTTGTTGTGTGCTCGGGTGGGCGGACGAGCCAACTATCACAGGTGGTGTACCCGGCATACCTGTTACAAGTAAAATAGAAGTAGTTAATAAGAATTTTGCTCATTATTAAATAAAAAATTTCAACAAATAAACATATAGAATTCTTATCATTTAACTAAGAATTTAAATAAACATAGCAGTAGAATGTGATGGAAGCAGTGTACTCTGTAGACCTGATGTAGAGGCACTCAAACCTGTAAACAAAAAATATCGTGAGCAAAACAAAGTGCATATTCACTACTCATTTATCTAAGAATTTAAATAAACATACCCGCAGTTGTTGGCGTGGGCGGTGCACTCTGTGTACCTGGTGCGGACACATAAAATATCGTGAGCAAAATAAAGTGCATATTCACTACTCATTTATCTAAGTGATGTGGGGAAGGATAGGATATAGAGGGGTGGTGAATATATCCCCCGATTAAAAACTATGCCCAAATTAAAATAAAAAATCTGGCGCTACCCAATTTTAAAACATAATGAACAATATGTTAACAATAGTTTGCGTAGAACATACGTCGAACACTTAAGCACTTAAGCTAATGTCTCCGTTGACACCTTTTTTTCACCCTTAAGAGGGTATATGTCACCCATAGCAGTCTATTTGTCAGCCTTATGTGTGCATTTGTCATCCTTAGCTTCTTCTGCTGGTGGGTAAACACAAGTGGACTTCTCCTTCATGCAACTTCAACACTTCACACATATTCAGTGCTACAACCTATTTTTCACCCGTAGAGAGCTATTTGTCAGCCTTACCTCCCTATTTGTCACCACTAATGAGTCATTTGTCTGCCTTATCTTCTTGCCTTCCCTTGTATGAATTTTAATAGATTTGTTCATCATTTCTAAAGAATTCATACTTTGACTGCACAGACTTGGGTTGACCACTGTCTTGGCTCCATTGACTGTGCGTTGACTACGTTACCATGTTGACTTTTCTTCGTTTCTTAAGAAAATAACTGGCTTTCAGCCTGTTCTATGTGCAATTGTCAACCTGTTCTTTGTGCAATTTAGAAGCAAACTACACACACAAAATCATTATAGCTCCATGGATGATTGTACATCAACAAAACACGTTGACTATCCACATGAAGAGTATACATGAATCTAAATTTTGACAACATCAAAACATGGAGCCGAAACACTAAGGATTTAAATAAACATACGCGCAGCAGTTGGTGGGGGCAGTGCACTCTGTGTACCTGGTGGATATATTTAAAATATCATGAGTAAAATAAAGTGTAAGTCACTACTCATTCATGAACGATCTTAAATAAACATACCCGCAGTAGGTGGTGGGGTCGGTGTACTCTGTGTACCTGGTGCAGAGACATAAACTATCATTACCAAAACGAAGTGCATATTCACTACTTATTTATCTAAGAATTGAAATAAACATACCCGCAGCAGGTGGTGGGGGCGGTGTACTCCGTATACCTGGTGCAGAAACATAAAATGTCATTACCAAAACAAAGTGCATATTCACTAATCATTTATCTAAGAATTTAAATAAACAGACCCGCAGCAGGTGGTGGGGTCGGTGTACTCTGTGTACCTGGTGCCATAAACACAAACTATCATTACCAAAATCGAGTGCATATTCACTACTCATTTATCTAAGAATTTAAATAAATATACCAGTAGCACGTGGTGGGGTCGGTGTACTCTGTGTACCTGATGCCATAAACACAAACTATCATTACCAAAACCGAGTGCATATTCACTACTCATTTATCTAAGAATTTAAATAAACATACTAGTAGCAGATGGTGGGGTTGGTGTACTCTATGTACCTGGTGCAGAGACATAAACTATCATTACCAAAATGAAGTGCATATTCACTACTCATTTATCTAAGAATTTAAATAAACAGACCCGCAGCAGGTGGTGGGGGCGGTGTATTCTGTGTACCTGGTGCAGAGACATAAAATATCATTACCAAAATAAAGTGCATATATTCACTACTCATTTATCTAAGAATTTAAATAAACATATCGGTAGAACCCCTCCCGGAACCACCTCTTCTCGAAGATCCGGAACGACCTTGAACCATCTAATTGTTGACAACAAGAATAGTAGTGCATATTAGTCCACAACTAATTACGAGGAGAGGTGGCAATTAATAATGATAAGAAGTGCATATATGTTAAATTTCTTACAAAATATTCAATCATTATGTATTTCATCTTTAGATGCTGAAGATATATCATACTCAGCTTCATCTTCGTCATCTTTCTAGTTCTAACTAGATTCATACTCTTCCTCCTCAGAGGACTCCTCCTGTCCAACAATTACTTAATTTAGCTCAGTTGGATCGACTTCTTCCACTTCGTCTTCTATAGACAACCGAAGTGGCTCGTCAGATTCGATCAGATGAAGATTAGAAGCAACCAACTCTGTGGTGTCACCCTCATCTGCTTGAAAAAATTCGGCACTAGAATCCTCTGAGATAGCTTCAATCAGATCTAACTCATCATTAGGCACAAGCCTTGGTTTTACACTACAAACTGCCCACCAATCTTTATTCTTGGACGATGAATAACTTGAATAATACACTTGCTGGACTTGTGCGGCCAAAATGAACGGCTTATAGGTATTCAATTTTGATCTATGTTTGACATCGACAAGCCCATATATTGCGTCGTTTCGAACTGAATGAGGATCAAACCAATGACACTTAAAAAGGAATATATACTTGTCTTATCCGAGATACTATAATTCTATGACCTCCTCAAGAATACCATAGTAATCAAGATCATTTTTATTGTATGTACTATCTTTCACGCATACGTCGCTATTCATCGTAGACTTATTTCGTCCATAATCTCTGATGTGAAATCTATAACCATTCACAAAAAATCTTAGATAGGCATGCGCGACCTTCGAAGGTCCATAACTTATCACCCAGACTCTTTCATCAGTAACATAACCTTCTTCAACCTATGAATATAAACCACATTACTTTTCTTTTGATACGTGCATACACCTCAAGCTTTGTGGAATTGGTAGATTGACACTTACTTGACCTTTAAGCCATCTGGCAAAAGATCTCTCTCGTTCATTTTGAACCTCCATGTCATTAAGGTGTGGACATTGAGTAATTAATTCTGAATCAAATTGCCTGCAATGATGAATGCAACATCACCGTAAATGGGAGGAAGAACGTCAAGATGCTTATAATTTCTAGAGATGCGGAGTTGGCGACTCACTCAACATAAGGTTCAATCTCAGCACAGTTCAGGAGAACATATATCTCTGCGGCCAACAACTCTCTATCCTCTAATATGTGATTCGAACAATGTGTACTTAAATATGGACAACCGGTCGGACGGACCCACCTCTCCTCCATCATCATTACGTGGAGGTTGATTGCGGCGAGTTTGAATTTCAGGTTCGAAGTACATCGAACAGAAGTTTGTTGTGCGATGATTTTGAAGATAACTAACTTAATGTTTGATTGTTTGATGATAACTAAACTTAATGGTTGATTGCACATATTCTTGATGATCATATGCATTCATGTTATTATTCACATATGATTGAGATAAGAAATGAATTCTGAGGCTCAAACACTTTGGTCAAATGCCTGGCTATATGGTCTTGATACATATTGATGGTTTGGAGATGATGATGTAATTCATGCACTTTGTATATAGTGCTTTTGGGCTTGCAACTTATGATGAGTCAAGAGTCGACCTCTGCTGAGTTTTGTTTTGGTAAACCATGTTATTAAGCTAGCAATTGTTTATGTAAAGATTGATACAAATTGGTCTTTTTAATTCTCACACCTTTTGCATATTCATTGTCATATGTTGCTCATGCTAGGTGTGTCAACTTTGCATTCAAAGAGATTTCTTGCAGTCTATTTATGGGGTTTGTAAAGATGTAAATCTTGTTTAAGGTTTTGAAAGAAACATTGGTTGTGTTTTGCCATCACATTGAGCATTCATGTTAATCAAACTTTAGGTTTAAAAAAATGAAGGTTTGAAAGCTTTTCAATATAGTAATACACTCCTTATCATGCAGGTTTGGAAAGCACTGCCAATCCAATATGCAAAGGTATCATGGTTCATGATGAGAACTTGGCACTTTGCATGTGTATGCTTTTGTGAGAAAAATGGCAAGTTTCCATTTTGGGTTTTTGATCTTGATGGAAGTGGTTGGTATATGTTTTGCATTATTTTATACCAATGAACACTTGGTTTTTAGTCATTTATCATCTAACCATTTCAGTCTTTCACTGGGTTTAATCTCTTCAGACTAAAATTCTACAAATCTAGAACACTATTCATTTCTGGAACACTGTTCATTCCGGTCGATCGACCCACATGTTCCGGTCGATCGAAATTCCCAAAGAGGGCTGGTTTTAGCTCTGTAAAATCGACCCACATGTTCCGGTCGATCGAAATTCCCAGAGAGGGCTAGTTTTGGCTCTGTAACATTCCGATCGACCAACCAAGGTGTTCCGGTCGACCGACAGCCCCGAGGCCCCTTTTGTTGACTTTCGCTTTCAAGCTCGTGGAGAGGAAACTTCACCCATTTGGTTAATCCCAATGCTCCCAATCACCCCAGAAATTGTGGATCTGGTCTGGGGCTTGTCTCCTAACCTTGTAAGGGCTATAAAACCTCTCATTGAGGTCATAAACCTAAAAAAAATCTAAGAGCTTCAAAGGGAGATCAAGAGGGTGCTGTCCATGGAGGAAGAAGAAGGGTTCTGTAGCCGTGAACAGTACTCCGTGCAGCAAGTGTTCTTCATCCATTCTCAACCCATTGAGGGCATATCTGAAGCCAACCTCCTCCAAGAAAGAGAAGATCCATGCAAGCAAGCAAGGATTCTAAGAAGAGTGCCTAAGGGAGAAAGAAGAGAAGCCAAGCAAGCAAGAAAGGAGAAAAGCTACACAAGCACGGATTGAAGCTACGGTCAAGTGAAGATTGAAGAAACGTTCAAGATCCACAACATGCATTCAAGGGGAACCCAAAATAGGAGTTTTCTAAACTAAGCCTCATCGTCTTTATGCTTTGGGTGTTGTATTTGTGTTCGTCATAAACTGAAGAACTTGTGTGTGTGTGTGTGTGTGGATCGTTGTTGGATCCGTGGTCGTGTGTGTGTGCGTCGTATTTGATTCGTGTGTGTGTGTGGATCTTTCTAGATCTACGTTTATATGTGGGGGGTCTATTTAGATCCGTTCTGTCTCGTGTGTGTGGATTGCTGCACTTGCGGCAGTGGGTGTTTGTGTTGGTGATCCGGTTGTCGGATCATGTTGGAGACTTCATCTCCGTGTGTGTGTGTGTATTGGGGCGCGTCCCCGTGTGTGTGTGCAGGCGTCATCCTGCGTGTGTGGTTGGAGCATCGTCTCTGTTTGGGGATTTATCCCCGAGTGAAGCCTCACCGGGTTTGGTGAGGGGTGGATGTAGGATTGCCGTCGTTGCATCCGAACCACCTTCAAAATCGCTGTGCATCGTGTTTTCAATTGTGGTTTGGTCCTTTTCTCCTATCCCCATTCTACGCGAGTGTGAGTGTATATCATTGTTCATTATTCATCCTCGTCTATATTGAATAATCTATCTAATCACCAAATAGATTTTGACAAACTCATTTTGTGATTGAATAGATTTGAATCTCTTTATTAGCATCTTATCACATATTTTACAAAAGGCCAAAAGTTTTCGTAAAATTTTGTAAACACCCAATTTGCCCCCATCTTGGGTGTCATTGATCGCGGGACTTCAATTGGTATCTGAGCGAGGACTCTAATTTCATAGATCTAACGATCTAGAGAGATCCAGATCAATGACTACCATGATGTACACCTTGAACTCTCCACCGATGTTTGATGGTTGCAATTTCAATTTGTGGTTAGGTAGAATGTGCAGTCTTGTCAACTCATATGACCCTAAGCTATGGAAGCTTGTTTCATATGGTCCTTATGAGTTGCCTAAGGACAAAAATGTCTGGACTGAAAATCAAAAGCTTAAACATAATCAAAAAAATTTGGTGTTAAAGTTGCTAACTGCTGCAGTTGATTCTAATTATTTCCCCTTTGTCTCCCATTCCAGATCCGCGAAGGAAATACTGGATGGATTAGCAGACATCAAGGAAGAGCACAAAGACAGATGTCTTGTAGCAGGCACGAGTGATCAAGGGAGTGATCAACAAAGTGGATCAAGCTCAAAGGTGAATTCTGACTCTGATTATGAAGATGAATTTAGCTATGAGGAGTTGTTGATTGCGTATGATGATCTTGCTGATAAATACAAGAAGGTAAAATCGAAAAACATAAAATTGAAGAAGAAATCTGTACATACTTCTCTTGAGAATGCTTCTTGTAATAAATGTTCGGAACTTGAAAAGGAGAATAGTGCCTTGTTAATTCAGAACTCCTTACTTGAAAGTAATGTGAAAAGTCTTGAAAAACTTCAAAAAGAAAAATTTTCGTGTGATAAATGCTCAGAATTAAAAACTGAAAATGAATCTCTTTTGATTGATATTAAAAATCATAAAGAAACCAGTTCATGTATGAGAGAAGAAAATGAAGAATTGAAACAGTTGAACAATGCCATTTCTGAAAGATTGCTTGTTTTTGAAAAAGGAAAATGTGTGAATGTTGTTGAATGTGAAAAATTGTATGTGTTAGAACATGAAGTGGAGAGCTACAAAATCATCAATGCCCAATTGAGTGAGGAAATCAGCTCTTGTAAAAATGAGATTGTTTCCTATGTATTGCGCATTACATCCCTTGAAAAAGAAATTATTTATTTGAATGTTTCATTGTCTACATTTGTTCAAGGGAAGAAAAATCTTGATAAAATCTTGGGAACAAAAGTCAATTTTCAAAGAGAAGGGCCAGGCTATAATCATGTTAACAAAATTAAATTTGAAAACAAATTGTTTACATCTTTTGTCTCAAGTTCAGATGTAGCTAGTACCTCAAATGCTCACCCAGTCCAGCATGCTATCAAGAAAACATAAAAATGTGATGATAAGTAGAAAGTGAACCAAACCTCAAAGCTGAAAAATAATTCTTCTTGTACAATTGATCATGCTAGGAAGAATAATGTTCAACACCATGTTTCCAACAAAAATCCTTCCTATTTTTATTGTGGTAAACGTGGTCACATGATGCATGATTATTTTGTTAAGAAAAATGATGAATTGAGAGCATGCAAGAAAATGAATGATTTCAAAAATGCAAAAAAGTTTTTAATTGGGAGAAATGGATTTTAGAATTATTATGTTCAAGCTAAAAGACCACATGGGAAAATGGCTTCTATGCGTTGTTTCTATTGTGGTGAATTTGGGCATACTAAGCATGATTGTGAGTTGATGCATGGTTGTCTCTTGATGAAAAATGATAATTTGAATATTATCAAAACGTGGAAACTATGTGCAAATGTTGCTGCTAACCCATAAGGACCCAAAATGATTTGGGTACCTAAGAATGGCAGATGAGAAATCTGTTTTATAGGTGTGCCTTGGAAATATAAAGTATGAAACATGTTTTCAATCAAGGAGGTAAGGCCCTTCATTCAAGAAGGTAAGGCACACGGTTCAAGTGGCATAAGCAAGGTTAAAAGAAAAATAAAAATGAAATCTGAACACTCAGGTGATATCTCTCCTACTCTCTCAAGTGACTGTGTAAAGTTTTGATTCATTTTGTGTCGTATAGTCATGTAATCTTGCACATGTCCGTACATGCATTCCATTCATAGTTGTTTGCATATTTGTGTGTATATCACCTATCATATAGCATCTTATTGTAGCGAAGCCTGAAGACTCTTCAAACCACGACTTCACTACATACATTGAGTTTGCACATACCCTCATGTTTGCATGCACTGTCACATTCTGTCTTAAAATTTTTAAACATTATGAACTCATGTAAGAATGCATTGCAACTCCCGTGTCTTCATCACACCTCCATGACTGCATATAGTAATAGAATTTTTCGGAACATCTTGCATTCATGCACACACCAAGGAGGAGCAACCACATTCGTCATATGGGCTTAATGTTTAGGTTCACACATGAGTCATGTATTGCATCTAGAGCTGTCTAGGGGATGTTGATTGTTAAAATAATTTGTCATGCCATTGTCAATAAATTTGAATGGAAATCGACAACTCAAGTCTTCTTGTCCTCTGATGCAGATTATAATCCCAAAATCTAAATGATGATGAGCTAGTTATGGCCAAGCTTGAGTCAATGAAAGGAATACCTTGCAAGGATGAAAATGATGAGAACCCTGTCAAGTTGCTCCAAGAAGATGGGATACTTTGTGTAGAACAACCTCTATGATTGACTCAAGTACAGGCTAGTGAAAGTCTTGAACGTACTGAAGCAAGTACCCAAGACATGGTATGAAAGGCACACATCTCTTTTGACTTAGAATGCGTTCAATAGGTAAGGTTGATCAAACACCTCTCACAAGGCAAATCAGGTAAAAGATATTTTAGCGGTTCAAGCATTTGTGGATGATATCATTTCTGAGCTACTAATAATGCCTTTTGTGAATATTTTATAGGTATTGTGCAAGAAGATTTTAAAATACTCTCAATGAGTACATTGAATTTCATTCTTCTTTGGATTGCAGGTGGAAGGCTTGGAAGAAAATGGATTCTCAAGGCAAAGGTATGAAAACCAAAATATGAAGTACTAACCTTCGTGGGGTTAGTGATCTTAGTGCATGAAGGCTTCCAATCTTATCGTCTGAACTAAGGTAATTCAACCTTGTAAATTCATGCAATGGCTTTTTTGTTACTTGGTGATACTCTTAAATGACAGGTATTGATTCTACAAACCTGATATGTCATTTACCAGCATTCTGTGATGGACTTGTTTAAGTGGTTGAATCAAATTGAAAATCTTGAGAAGTGTGAATAAAGTGATTGGCTATTGAATATTTCTCTATTTGAATTGTATGATCACACTTAAATTTAACTGCATATCTGGTATATCAAATGGCGTCTGTGGAAGAGTGGATTATGTCCACATGGAAGCATTCCCTATGCGTTGAGCTGGGTCTTCGGACTAAAATCTCCACCTCATACCAGATCTTGAAAATTATGATTGGTTGATTTGTGAATGAATCCTTGAACTAAGCTATTTAAATTGAAAAATATGTTTTTGATCAAATAATCTAAACATTTTACTTCTGGATGATTTCTCATTTCAAAACTTGTGGAAGATCTTTGAAAATCTGTCTTTGAACAATTTCTGAAAACATGGTTGCATTTCTTAATTTTGATCTTTTAAGCACCCTTATTTCATAAAGGTCATGTTATAAAAAAAAATGTCGTTGAATCATTAGTGGAATGTGAATGCTTTCATGAAACATTTGTCTCACTGGGTTGAAAATCAAGCTCTTGCATCTTGCCTTTGCATATTGTATTGCATTCTTATATACTCGGAGGTTGCATTGCATTAGCACTCATGCATTGGTTGCATTTAGTTCATTCAATTGATATCCATTCATGGTATCAGCATTTTACATTGCATTGCATATTTGCATTGCATATTGCATACATTCTCTCTGTGTGCTTGCTTGCTATTATATACTATTCACCCTCATCCTTTAGAATTTCTATGACCTTATGCCTTCTTGCTAAATAATGTTGCATTTGAGTCATTATTGGAGTGTTTCATGTCATATACTCTCGGGGAGAGTTCATATCTCATAAGTGCATCTATTCAGGGGGAGTTGCACTGTTATGTGTTCATGATATTTTTGGTATACATGCTGAATCAAATTCATACACATTCTGCACAAATATGAAAATGAGTGTTAAAAATAAGGATATATGAATTTCCTTTCAACACTATAGAGATATTAAACTTGCTGCATGTATGTTGAAGAGACAGTTGAGAAAAAAGCTGCCTACCTATCTTTGTTAAAAAATCTAAAATGAAAATGAAAGGTAGAGCAATGCTCAGTCTCACTGAGTAAATTGGGCACATGTCACCTGAGACGTGATATTGTTCATTTCTGAAAAGTGTTGACTAAAGTACCTCTATTCAAAATGAGGTGAAATAGTTCAGTATTCTAAGTAACCGGGGATTCTGGCATGAGCTCCATGCGTCTACTCGCGTAAAAATGAATTATTTGAACCTAATCACTCTTGAAAAATTCTGACTTTCATGTGATATTGGTTGAGTTAAAAAATGATGGTGAAAACTCATTATGGTAGAGCGTAGCCTCCAATACGATGTTCTCAAAATTAGAGTACATTTTGTAAAATATCTCCCTGTGTTAATCTGAAAATCTGAATATCCATATTGCAACTATCATTATTCATGTTACTCACTTACACATCTGGAAATTTAATTTATTATGTATTCAAAAAATTGATTGACTGCTTTAGTAATTGCATGAATCTCCTATATGATTGCACAATCTCCTAGGTGTTATATATGAGCATTATAGTTGTTATGACCCTCATGCACCCTTCTTATACCTATCATCTCTTAAATCAGTATGGGGGAGCTGTCTTGCATGTATATATACATATTTGTTTGCTTGTGTATCTCATATGCATGTGTTGTATTTCATGCATTTTAAACCAAAAGTTAAAAATCTAGAAAATGATTAAAATTCAAAAATTGAATGGTGTTCCAATGCTTCACACTTGCATGTGTTGGTGTCTGGTCTACTCATTTTTCCATGTGAGAATAATCACTAATTGGTCTCCTCTGGTTGGACTCATATTGCCTTGTTCTTTGCTATTGTTGTTTCAAAGGGGGAGATAAGCTTGTTCTTGCTTCGTTGGCTTCTTCCCACTTTTTGATCATGTTGATAGGGGAGACAGATTTGCATCGTCCCGCTTTTTGATAAAGTCAAAGGGGGAGAAAGATTTTTGGTTGTGATGGTTGTGTGTGACAGGGGGAGTAGAATATATCGTCATTAAGTTTGTCTTGTCATCATAACAAAGTTTGTCATCATCAAAAAGGGAGAGATTGTTGTGCTATGATTTTGATGATAACTAACTTAATGTTTGATTGTTTGATGATAACTAAACTTAATGGTTGATTGCACATATTCTTGATGACCGTATGCATTCATGTTATTGTTCACATCTGATTGAGATAAGAAATGAATTCTGAGGCTCAAACACTTTCGTTAAATGCTCGGCTATATGGTCTTGATACATATTGATGGTTTGGATATGAGGATGTAATTCATGCACTTTGTATATAGTGCTTTTGGGCTTGCAACTTATGATGAGGCAAGAGTCGACCTCTACTGAGTTTGGTTTTGGTAAACCATGTTATTAAGCTAGCAATTGTTTATGTAAAGATTGATACAAATTGGTCTTTTTAGTTCTCACAGCTTCTTCTTATTCATTGTCATATGTTGCTCAGGCTAGGTTTGTCAACTTTGCATTCAAAGAGATTTCTTGCAGTCTATTTATGGGGTTTGTAAAGATGAAAATCTTGTTTAAGGTTTTGAAAGAAACATTGGTTGTATTTTGCCATCACATTGAGCATTCATGTTAATCAAACTTTAGGTTTTAAAAAAATGAAGGTTTGAAAGCTTTTCAATATAGTAATACACTCCTTGTCATGCAGGTTTGGAAAGCACTGCCAATCCAATATGCAAAGGTATCAAGGTTCATGGTGAGAACTTGGCACTTTACATGTGTATGCTTTTGTGAGAAAAATGGCAAGTTTCCATTTTGGGTTTTTGATCTTGATGGAAGTGGTTGGTATATGTTTTGCATTGCTTTATACCAAGGAACACTTGGTTGTTAGTCATTTATCATCTAACCATTTCAGTCTTTCACTGGGTTTTATCTCTTCGGACTAAAATTCTGCAAATCTGGAACACTATTCATTTCTAGAACACTGTTCATTCCGGTCGACCGACCCACATGTTTCGGTCGACCGAAATTCCCAGAGAGGGCTGGTTTTAGCTCTGTAACATTCCGGTCGACCGACCCACATGTTCCGGTCGACCGAAATTCCCAGAGAGGACTAGTTTTGGCTCTGTAACATTCCGATCGACCGACCAAGGTGTTCCGGTCGACCGACAGCCCCGAGGCCCCTTTTGTTGACTTTCGATTTCAAGCTCTTGGAGAGGAATCTTCACCCATTTGGTTAATCCCAATGCTCCCAATCACCCCAGAAATTGTGGATCTGGTCTGGGGCTTGTCTCCTAACCTTGTAAGGGCTATAAAACCTCTCATTGAGGTCATAAACCTAAAAAAAATCCAAGAGCTTCAAAGGGAGATCAAGAGGGTGCTGTCTAAGGAGGAAGAAGAAGGGTACTGTAGCCGTGAACAGTACTCCGTGCAGCAAGCGTTCTTCATCCATTCTCAACCCATTGAAGGCATATCTGAAGTCAACCTCCTCCAAGAAAGAGAAGAGCCAAGCAAGCAAGCAAGGATTCCAAAAAGAGTGCCTAAGGGAGAAAGAAGAGAAGCCAAGCAAGCAAGAAAGGAGAAAAGCTACACAAGCACGGATTGAAGCTACGGTCAAGTGAAGATTGAAGAAACGTTCAAGATCCACAACATGCATTCAAGGGGAACCCAAAACAAGAGTTTTCTAAACTAAGCCTCATCATCTTTATGCTTTGGGTGTTGTGTTTGTGTTCGTCATAAACTGAAAAACTTGTGTGTGTGTGGATCGTTGTTGGATCCGTGGTCGTGTGTGTGTGTGTGTCGTATTTGATTCGTGTGTGTGCGTGGATCTTTCTAGATCTGCATTTATGTGTGGGGGGGTCTATTTAGATCCGTTATGTCTCGTGTGTGTGGATTGCTGCACTTGCGGCAGCGGGTGTTTGTGTTGGTGATCCGGTTGTCGGATCGTGTTGGAGACTTTGTCTCCGTGTGTGTATGTGTGTATTGGGGCGCGTCCCCGTGTGTGTGTGCAGGCGTCGTCCTCCGTGTGTGGTTGGAGCATCGTCTCCGTTTGGGGATTTATCTCCGAGTGAAGCCTCACCGGGTTTGGTGAGGGGTGGATGTAGGATTACCGTCGTTGCATCTGAACCACCTTAAAAACTGCTATGCATCATGTTTTCAATTGTGGTTTGGTCCTTTTCTCCTATCCCCATTCTACGCGAGTGTGAGTGTATGTCATTGTTCATTATTCATCCTCGTCCATATTGAATAATCTATCTAATTACCAAATAGATTTCGACAAACTCATTTTGTGATTGAATAGATTTGAATCTCTTTATTAGCATCTTATCACATATTTTACAAAAGGCCAAAAGTTTTCGTAAAATTTTGTAAACATCCAATTCACCCCCCTCTTGGGTGTCATTGATCGCGGGGCTTCAAAGTTCAAATTTTCTTCAATAATATATGCCCCGATAATCGAACCCTCTACTTTAGCCTTGTTGTGAACCTTCATTTTCAGGTCATGCATACACCTCTGACAACAATTCATATGACAATGACATACTGTGACAATGACAAACACATGTAAGTACTGTCAAATAATTAGTAAATACATACTGATTATCTCTCAAATAGATACATCCATCAAAATTGTACCAGTCCTCCAACTTTGGGCTCGTATGGCAAATGGATAATCAGGTGCTCCATGGAATCGAAGAATGCAGGGGGAAATATCTTCTCCATCTTGCATACCGTCGTGACCACATTCTGTTCCATAGTTTGCACGTCCCCAAGTTTGAGTTCTGATGCACATAGAATCCTGAAAAACTGACTTAACTCAGTCAATGCTCCCCATATAGGTTTTGGCAATATGTCTCAGAATGCAATGGGTAGAAGTCTCTCCATGAACATATGGCAGTCATGATTTTTGAATCCATATATTTTTCCCTCATTGACATTCACACAACGGGCTATGTTAGACACATCCATCAGGGAATCTTAATTGCTTCAGCCACTGGCATAGTTCATTGATCTGTGTGTCTTTCAACACGTAAGATACTTTAGGTTGCACAACTTTGCCCCGTACCGACTGCAATTCCAACTCTGGTTGTTTGCAAAGTATCTTCGATCAAGTCCGCTCGCACCTTGGCATTGTCCTTTGTTTTGGCTTTCACGTTCATGATGGTGTTGAACACATTATCAAAGACATTCTTCTCAACATGCATGACGTCCAGGTTGTGTCGTAACAAAAGGGCTGACTAGTAGAGTAATTCCCAGAAGATACTTTTCTTCACCCAATTGTGATCCTCTCCAAATCCACGAAGATGTCGTGTACTACTCGACAATTGCACTATATCTGGTAAGTTTTGCACCTGTGTTGCCATTTGTCGACCAGACATCCGTTCCAAGTCTGCTTCATCCATTTCAACTGTGTTGTTAATGAATGAGTCATTTTGCCTTTGAAAAGGATGGTCAATTGGTAGAAACCATCGATGACGATCGAACAAGCATGATTTCTTACCATATTTCAGGACAAAGGATTTGGTATCAACCATACTGTAAGGACATGCCAACCTCCCGTGTGTGCTCCAGTCAGATAGCATTCCATATGCAGGGAAGTCACTTATTGTCCATATCAATGCAGCCTTCATAGTGAAATTTTGTTTTCTATACGCATCATAAGTAACAACTCCATCATTCCATAATCTTTTCAACTCATCAATCAGTGGCCTGAGATATATGTCCAAATTTTTTCCTGGATTTTTTGGACCTAGAATCACCAAAGTTAAGAAAAGGTTCTCTCGCTTCATGCACATGCCCGGCGGAAGGTTGTACGTCATCATGAACACTAGCCAACATGAGTAAGATGCCAATGAACCTCCAAATGGGTTGAAGCCATCTGTGCATAAACCTAACCTAACATTACGTGGCTCGTGAGCAAAAGCAGTATACATACTATTAAAATGAGCCTAGGCTTCACCATCGGCAGGATGACTGATTATATCATCTACACGACCTACTCTCTCCGTGTGCCATATCATATGCCGAGCTATCTTTGACGACATATACATCCGTTGTAATCTGGGCGTGAGAGGGAAGTATCGCAGTGACTTGTAAGGCACATCCTCCTGCTTTGAATTGTCCCCTCTCTTAGGTTTAAATCTATCATGCTGACAAATATCACATGATCTTTTATCTACATTATCTTCATAATATAGCATAGAGTGATTAGGGCATGCATCTATTTTTTGGTATTCAAGCCTTAACTTATTGACCGTCTTCTTTGCACGGTAAAAATTTTCAGGCAGCTTCTCATCTCGAGGTAGCATACTCTTGATAAGGAGGAGCATACGGTCAAAACAACTCTCACTAAGGTGAAATTCGGATTTCAAATTCAACAACTGTGAGACAGCAGACAACCGAGTGTGATTTTCACAACCATCCCACAGCGGCTCATCAGCATCCCGAAGTAACTGATAAAATCTTTCAGCCGACTTGTTTGGTGGTTCTTCGTTGTACACGTGTTCCCCTTGTACATTAAAGTTAGGGCCAGTAGCATCGAGTACCATGTCTGCATAGGTTCTTGTGCTTGCAACATTATCGGGCTCATACGACTAGAACTCCTCACCATGACACACCCAATTCATATAACCTTTCGTGAACCCTTTCCTATATAAATGAGCTTGCACATCTCATAGGGAATGAAATCTCTTGTTTTTTCAACATAAACAAGGACATCGAATGTTACCACACTGGTCCATTGCTGTTGGATACCCCAGTACAAACTGAATAAAATTATCAACTCCATTCTTAAACTCCTCTGACACCACTCAATCAACTACTCTGCAATTCATCCATGAACGATCAATTCTAGCCATATTTACCTAGCATATTAAAAAATTCATATCAATATGTCTTATCACTACATCTAAGAAAATATCGTGTACATCTCCCCTAAATATTGACTACTTTCCACACTTGTACATCATGTTTGGTCACATATACATCCATATCCACATCCACTTTCACTTCCATATTCACACACCGTGGTTGACATCGACATCGTCTTCTGGAAAAAATCATTAACATACTCACATTCACATACACATTTTCTTACATATCGGCATCCACACCTGTCTACCAATTTAATTCACATCCAAGCATACTAATCACATATATCATAACAATAGTCTTGAAGGGGCAAAAATGAAAAAAGGGTCATATCCATATTTACGCACACACATTTATAACCACATCCCTCTTCCCACCCTCCCAATAAAAATAGGGGCTTGGAATTTCATCTGATGTTGTAAGAGTACAGCAGGTGATAAGGAGAAAAGGTTCGTCTCGTAGATCAGGCATGAAGGTTAAAATTCTCAAAGGAGTAGTTGGTTTACTTAAATGTAATCTCTATGCAACTCTTGAGTACATATTACTTGGGGGATAATATGTACTCAAGAAGGGGGGGCAACGGGAGAGGGAGAGAGGGGAATACCTGCGGTGGGGGGGTGTCCGCCGGAAAGAATTTGACCGCAGCCACTTCCGGAGCTCACCTCCGCCCGCCCTCGCCACTCCGCCCCCCCCCCCAGGTAAGAGATTGAGAGGCGGGTGCGATCGTGAGAAAGGAAAGGGATGCAGTGGTTGAAGGAGGAGAAAGGGGGAAGGACTAAGAAGGTTAGGAGAGGGGTCGTCTGCCTGTTCTTCTCTCTTTTTATTTGGCGTCATATTTTCATTTGGCCCCATGTTTTCATTCATTCATTCGTGATTTTTGTCATTCATTCATTTCTTCCTATAAAAGGATAAAATCTCCCTCAGTAAAAAATATCATTAGATCTCAAAAAAAAATTATTTAATATTTTGAGATCTATAATTTAGAAATTTGTAACTTTTTTTGGGCCGATAAGTCGATTCCTATAAAAAGAAGAGAGAGCGTGTTGAAAAACCTAGCTACCTTGAAAGCAGGATTTGTGGTCTCGACCGACCCACCCGTCCCGGTCATGGCCCGGGACGGGTCGGGTCGGTGCATATTCGCTCCGTGTCGGTCCATCTCGTAAAATGTTAAAATAAAAAAAGACTCTTTATATATATATAATATATAAAATAATATAACAAAGTAAAAAATACTCTTTATATGAATAATATATATAAAATAAAATATTAAAATAATGAAGCGCCCTGGTCACGACCCATGACCCGGGCGTCCCGCCCACCACTTGGGTGGGGTCGGGACGTGCGGTTCGAGGCATCTCGGAGTGGGACATCAAACCCTGCTTGACCGATAAGTCGATTCCTATAAAAGGAAGAGAAAGCGTGTTGAAAAGCCTAGCTACCTTGAAAGGCCCACATCAGGGTGCAAAAAGGTACTCAGAGGCGTATCGGTCACATGTTGACCATTTCCTTATTGTTCCGTGCCCTCGCCAAACTCATGTGTTTTGAATTTACCATCACGAAAATTATTCATTTTCGGGAGCTAGGGCTCCTCGTGGGGAATGCCACGTGGAAGCACTCAAGTGCCTTTTCAAATATCATTATATCTTTTATCAGTTTTACTCACGATAGGGCGTGCCAATCACTTGTGTGTGATAATGTGTTCAGGTTCCAAGATTGGAATGGTCTGGACTAACCGAAGGTGCGCTCCTTCTGATCACTAAGTAGACGATGGTGGGCATCGGGTCGGGACTAGCGACCTACCACTACAAGAAAATTGGCATTTACCTACGTTTAAAAAATGTAGTTATAGGTCCAAAAAACGTAGGTGAAGGCTTTAGCCACGTTTGCTTGCCACGCTCTCAAAGTGTGGCGCTTGCTTGAGTGACTATAGGTTATACCTACGTTTCTATGAAATGTTGGTATAGTTCAATCTATACCTACGCTTGTAAAGCGTAGGAATAGTCTAACAAAAAATGTAGATAGATACCAACCTATAGCTACGCTATAAAAGCGTAGAAATAGTCTAACAAAAAACATAGGTAGATACCGGCCTATACCTACGCTATAAAAGCGTAGGAATAGTTTCTGAAAAACATAAGTAGATATCAACTTATACCTACACTTTTTTAAACAACGTAGGTTAAAAATATATATACACACACATGTAATTGGCTATACCTATGATTATAAAAATGTAGGTATTATATATTATCACGTTTTAGAAGAAATGTATGAAAAAGTATTAGCGTCGTTGTATTAAAAATGTAGGAAATGGAACTAGTGTCATTTTAAAAAAAACGTAGGTATATTATTCTTTTGTTTTTTTTGATATACTCATTGTGCAATCATACCTGTACATTCATATAATTCCTGCATGAATCTCACATTGAACACAACACTAATAACATAAAAACTCACAATCAACACATCAATATAAAGTCACATTCAACACATCAATATAGATCATACACAGCCTTCGAAACACCACTAACAACTTCAAGAGATTAATATATCACCTACACACAAATTTACTTTCCAATTAGTAACTATTTGCCACTAGAACATGTGTTAAACAAGTAATACATGCACAGATACATAGTACATACATAGACATAAACAGATAGTTCCCCTATTATAAAAGAGCAACAAGGCCACTGATATATACATACACATACATATAATTACAGGAAGGTTAGCCTTCTTTGTTCCTTCTTTGATGGACAGGCAAAAGCTCCTCTCACTCTCCAGCTGGCCTAATAAAAACTAAATAATAAGTAATGAGCCTCATTATTTGAAGGACGTCTATGGCACTTTACTGCCCATATGCTTGACTTATAAACTGCAACCTGCTACTTGTAAACATGAATGGTTGCAAAAAGCTAAGTTCCGTGTTCAACTTTAGCAGCATAAAAAAAACAAGATTTTAATTATAAAAGATAAACAAACTGAAAAATATAATTTTTGTAATGGAATAAAAGTAAAATTACATTGCAGTGTTGTATAAGCAAAAAAGAAAAAAGTTGTGACAACATACCTGAGATACAATCTTTTTTATCTGGGGTTCAAACCCCATGTCTAGCATACGATCTGCCTCATCTAATACAAGATATGTAACTCTACGTAGATTGGTGCCAACACTAGGACAACATGCCCATCACCATAAACTAAAGAACATATTACAAAAAGCATATGATCCATTGGCTGGGACTAAATAGTGAACCAAGGGAATATAACAAAGTTGGGCAGATGTCAAATACTACGAAAGAAAACTAACCTAGTGGGGGCTGTGCATGAACATGTACCAAAGCTGGAAGAAGATATGCCAATGTCTTTCCAGAACCAGTCTTTGCTATACCAATTACATCTCTACCCTTTAGGGCCATAGGCCACCCCTGAGCTTGAATGGGTGTTGGTTCAACAAAATCACATCTTTCTATCAACTGGAGACAGTATTCTACACATACTAAAAGTTGGCAGAAGTTACATTCTTGAAGACAAAAGATCCACCAGTTTTGCCACCTCACAAAAGCATCCATAGGATTATAACAATAGTAGTGTGATACCAAATGACAAGCAAAAGTGAAATTCACAGAAAATGCTTCATAAAGCCATTTCAGACAGGAACCTTTTAACATACACTAGTAACATTTATAATTATAAATATAGAACTTAGGAAGGAATGACTCCAGAGTAAGCATTCAAGCAAGTCTCAAAAGACTGAATCTCCGTAGTCATGTAAACACAACTTCTATGAGTAAAAGGTAAACAACATGTACCAAGCAATATGCTACACAATATTTTATGACCACTAAAAAGGGCAATACACCAATCATGCTTCTCCTACTTGTCCTAATCAAACAATTCTAATCAATACCCCCCAACTCATATCACACCTCACTGTTCATGTATTGCGCACTTCACCACTTGTTGAAGACTAAACAAGTATATTTTCAAACAAACGTTAAGGTAGGAATGCCATCCCAAAACTTAGCAATGCCAGTCACGTGCACAGCATGGGAATTGAGCAATATTCGTGCTATTTATTGCATAAGAGACATATCATGTTGCTACAACTGCAAAGTGCATGACATAGATATATGCCCACTAAATAGCATACATATCATGAAAGAGACTAGACTAATTGATAGATAAAAAAGGAATTGCTAAGGTAGGAAATTATGCATGTTTCTTAATAGGCTCTGATTGAAAGTCTGAGAAGCCCAAGAAAATGTCAAACACAAAAAACTTGTATTTTAACTTTATGGGTCTTTTTGCAGTCAAGTTACCAAGGCCCCATAAAAAACATGATGGTCACCTATAAGTAACATCGGCTACAGCAATAATATGAGGACTTAGCTCTCCAAGGGATGCTCCCTTATATTGTTCCATCATATGGGTATCATAAAGATGTGGCAACCTTTGAAATGGATTTACTACAATAAGAATATTTCCTATATATGTCTGCCATGAAATTCAAGAACAAGCATTACAACATGTTGCATAGAAAGTACTAGTTTTTTCACTTAATGGAATAAGTAATTTCCGAAAAGAAAAAGTTAACATAAATTTAAAGAAATATAAAAATAGCTTACATATATTTCGTTAAGCTCATATCTAATTGACAAATTCTGCAAAACACCGGGTTTATGCAAATATGAAAGCTTTGTCATGTCATCAACTCCACCAACTAGTCGACACTCGCATATATTTGTGAGGAAGAAAACAAAATCAGATTGTATAGAAATCATCTAATTTTTCCATCTGCTACACAGGAAAGGATGTGTGGTACCCCATCTCCATCCTTAATTTCAAAATAAAGGTGCAGCGTAATAGAAGTAAGCTTTAAATCAATCCCAACCAATCACAAAGGATATAAGATAAAAAAGAATACATGAAAGTTCTACAGAACCTAGGAGCTTTAAAAATGGGATTGCATGTGGACAACATAAAATAATGTGTTAATCCAATTTAGCCTTAAGGCTAAATAGAGAATAAATTTAGACTCGAGGATCACAGCTCAGCCTCTGCGTTGGTGTTTGAAGCCTGGAGGCTTACAAGTGAGACTTTTTACAAGATCTTATTCCCACAATTTGTCTCTTCCATTTTTAGCTTTCTATACAAATACAAGCATTGGATGAAGGGATCAAGCATAAATAAATGCGACTAAAATGTCATTCTTGGTGCATCCGTTCCTCAATTTTTCTCTATTTTTTCCCCTCTAATATGTGCACTTGCAGTAAGGTGTGAGAGTTTTTCAACATACAACTTATAAGAAATGCAATTAGGAGTTTGGAAGAATGTTCTACGAGAACCAAGTCTCATTGTGTTCCCTATATGTGTTCTACGAGAACCAAGTCTCATTGTAATATGATTGCACAATGAGTATGTTAAAAAAAATAATCAACATACATACCTTTCCACCAGGTAAGACATTAGTGCATCTTATTGACTCCTCAATGATTGAGCACACACTTGGATCATGTCTTGGCTTGCTTCCCGTCTCATTGTAAATATAGTAACTTTTTCCATTGCTTTTTCCTGCAATGAAAGCTTCAAGCATATGATGATACAGATGAGAGAAGGTGTTGACTCTTAGAGTCGACACCTTTTTTAAGGTGTTCTGTCCGTAGCAAATAACATGACATATGGATACTTAAAACTCCATTCAACTCTCAATAAACCATAGCCCACTCCATTCAATTGTCAGCAAACCATAGCCCACTCCATTCAACTCTCAATAGACAATAGACATCAAGACCTTTTGATCTTGTATTCTTGATTACTTAAATAGAAGCATATGGATCAAGTCCTGAACAGATTTGCTCCTGCGAGAGCTATAGATTTGCTCCTGCGAGAGCTACTGACTTATTTCTGCATCTGTATTTTTCCTTTCACTTATTTTCTTCTGCTCGCACACTGGCTCTCTATCTCTCAGCAGGCTCACTCTTTCTATTCTTCTAATCTATCTGCTTCACTTTCTGGTGGCTCCTTCTTCTATTGTCCACCCTTCTCTCTTCGATGATCTAAAATTCTGAGTGCTTGATCGCTTTTATAGACTGCCAGATCTGGGTTCCCACGAGCTCACGCACCTGGCATATGGAGAGAACATTCCCGCTCTTCTGGAGAGGGCACGTGTCAAAGAGCAAGAAAGGCAATGATCCACGCGGCAGTCACCCTATTCAGAGTGGCCTTCGATCACTTGCCAATCATTAGCCTTACTTAGAACCCACGTGGTTGCGCTTTCATCAAGTCCCTGTTAAAACAGACAGTCATTAGGCATTTTGTCAAACATTTGAAGGCATGCGTGAATAATCAATGTGCATAGACTTTATAAAGTTAAGACAGGTGTAAAGAAGATATGCACAGACATGATTAAGGCAAATGGAGAAAATGCACTAACTTGATTTTAAGCATAATGGAAATGTATGCAGACTTGGTTTAAGCATAAGGGAAATGTGTGCAGACTTGATTTTGTTGCAAGCAAACATGTGCACATTTCTTATCTTGCGAAGGCCAAATGTGCACAGACTTGAAGTGCATTGCTAACACATGTGCACTGACTTGCATGATGCATGGTCATGGACTTGATGGTGTAGTGTGCAAACATGCACATACTTGATTATGCTACTGCCAGAAAATATGCACAGACTTGCTTATGCTGTTGTGAGAACATGCACGGACTTGCTTCAACATTCCAAAGCATGTGCTTAGACCTGATATACATTTATGCACTTATGCTCAGACTTTCAATGCATATGATCAGATCTAGTGCCAGTATGCTCAGACTTGATATAGCACAAAGTCAGTGTACACTGACTTCCATTCTGCACAAGGCAAATGTGCACTGACCCTGATTCTACAGAAGGCAGATGTGCACTGACTTGAGAAAGCTGTATGAAAACATGCATAGACCTTGTCATGCATAATGTAAAAACCTGCACCGACCTTTACATGTATAATGCTAAACCCTACACCGACCTTATCATGCATAATGCAAGAACCTGCACTGACTTGATCGTGTAATGTGTATCGACTTGGTAATATAGTAAGAACATGCACCGACCTTGGTTAGTACTAGGTGAAAACATGCACAGACCTGAATATATGCATGAACAGTAACATGAACTGACTTGTTTGATAAACTGAATGTGCACTTAAACCTGTTCGATGAAATGTCAATGCAACACACACATGTGCATAGACCATCCAATGCATGAAAGCGAATGTGCATCGACTGCCTAAAGCAAGAAGACAGTTGTGCATGGACTTTGTAATCAAATGTGCAAGTGTGCAGACTAAGCATATAAAAATGTGTACATACCTCGTATGAAGCATATGAAAGTGTGTACAGACTTTGCGAAGCATACATTAAAATGTGCACTGACTTTATGAACCATATATGGAAATGTGCACTGACCTGTAAGACTTCAGTCATATTCTGACAGATGGCCGACTTACACTTTTGGGCGGTTGACCAGTTGACAGTTATGAACTGACATTTTATTTTTGTATTTGTGCCATTTTGTTTGTTTTTATATCCTTGGGAAAGTATATGTACAATTGTAAGGCTTTATAAGCCAATGAGTCATTCCCTTGGATTGTGTAGGTTTATGTGTAAAATGTCAGTAGGTCCAGTAAGGGGGCCCCAGCCCTTTCCCATTGGTCCAACTCATCCATGTGGGGCTGGTCAATGGCCAAGGTGGCATCTAGAAGGTTGGACTAGTCAATTAGACACATGGGGGGACAAATGGGTTGTAAGTCAAGGGTAGGCCACCTATCCCCACCCCTTGGTCAAGGGGGCGCCCCCCTCCCTATTTTCCCATTTTTATTTTTTGTAAAATTTGGATTAGAACTAATTAGTTCTAACCCTAGATCTGAGGGTATTAGGTGTCATTTTACAATTAGTATATAAGCTATGTATTTCCATTATTTATGAATTAATGATAGAAGAATTGTGTGAATTTCCTTGGAGCTCCAAGAGCTGGTGCGTCCCTCTCCCTCTCCCCTCTGGTTTTCCATTCCCCTCCTCTGTATTTCAAGGTTGTGACCCTTCTATCTTAGCCCCTCCACATCTAATTTCATTCCGTGCCGCCGTCGCCACCGTTCGTGCCGCCATCGAGCCACCACGAGCCACCGTCGGAAGTTCTGTCTAGGTTCTGTCTTGCTGGATAGAAGGCCACTCCGAGAATTGTATCTCCCAATTCTCTCATCTTATGGAGCTGATATTTTCAGGGTAAGTTCTAGGGTTCATCATAACCCTCCATAAAAATTGAAAAAAAATTATAGCCCCGTTTTATAATTTTCCATTTTCGTGCATCTCCACCCACCAGTTCTGCCTTTTGTTCAGATCCAGTCACAGCCACCCTGAGTATTGCCTTCTTGGTCCCCGTTTTTATTTTTTATGGAACCCCCAAAATTATTGGAGGTTCTTCCTACCATCCCCTCCACCCAAGAATTTTCGTGGAATTTCCACAGGCCTCCACCTATTTTTTAAAATTCACTTTCAGATCCCTCTACAGTTCTACCTACCTCTGTCCAGATCCTACCACCCGCCAGTCTAAAATACCTTTCCCCACCCAAATCTCAATAAAACCTTTCAAAAAAATTATTGCCGTTTTCCTCTCTTTCCCCTCCACAACTTTCATGAAAAGATAGAGGTCTGAATCTGAGGTCTACTCCACGGTCAAAGGTAGTTCTCAGGAAATTTCTCTGCTACCCTGAGATTTCAGGCACTATTCAACAGCAACTTCAAAAATAAACTAAGGCCAGATCCGTGCAGATCCAGTTTGTTTCTCTAGCTCTAGATCAAAGTACTTCGAAAGAGCTTTCCAATGATACCTTCTGTGCTTCGATCCGACATCAGGATTGATCGCAGCAGCCGATCTCGCCGGATCACGCGCCTGAAAACAGAAGCAGCAGATCCGTGGGCACTCTTTTCGACCAGTGCCGATCGGAGCCGCCCGGCCTCCGGCCGGCGAACCAGCGCGCCGCCAGCCCAGGAAGCACTTCCCTAGGTGTCCCCACCATAGTGGTGCCACCCCGGTCTCACACGGCCCCACCGACCAGCGCGTGGGCCCCACAACCAGCAGCATACGCCGTCCAAACCGTGCCGACGGGGTGATCAAGTGCAGCCCGTCAACCCGAGATCGGTCCTCCCGGGCCCACTTGTGTAGCCCTTTACCTCCCTGCGTAGAGTGGGCGATATTTCATTGCTGTAATCTAACTCATTGTTGTTACCGGGAGTTACTGAATTCGGCCGGGACCGTCTTCCCCACGCCGAGAGCGTTTAGGTATCATATTCGCTCCTTGCTTGGCACTTCGCTTTATTTTCATATATATTTCTTTATGCCGCTGCTTGAGAGCATGTTAGGATAATCTATCTCGCTATATTTTTATATCACCGCTGCTGCGAGAGAGAGCGAGACCGTCCAGTGACCCGATCCGGGCACAAAATTATGAGTTGACCACCCTAGCTCTTGCCGGTTTCTCAACCGTGCACGTCCGACGCTTCCCTAGATAAGGGACGATTGCGAGTTTGTGTAGAGTCCAAGGATTGCATATCCAATTGGAGTCGAGTCCGTGGTCCGTCCCGCATCAGTTTGGTATCAGAGCGAGTTTGAGTCTAGGGTGTCTAAAATCAAAAAAAAGTGTCATTTACGTCTAGCCATCGTCTAAGTCGGTCTAAGGTTGCATCTGCATACCATTGTTCGGTATATAAAAAGGTGTCACCCGACCGTTAGGTTACGCCTATCGGAGAGGTGATTCACTTGCGTGAGTGATCTTCGGGTCAATTAACTCCGCAGCGTACCAAATCTTGGTCGTGTCTAGGTGTGTAGTCGAGTCTCATTTCGACTTTGCATTTGCATCGCATTCTAAGTCGTGTCTAGGAGTTTGCGTTAGTTTGCATAAAATTTGGCTTATAAAAACAAAAAAAATGGCCTTGCATATCCATTCCTAGGGATCCATTCCCACATCTTGGCAACTATGGCCAACCCATGTCGACCCGTCCAAGGCGATAGGTCCGTGCTCGAGTACATTCGGGACTATCATCAGTACCGGTTGGAATATAGCTTTAGAGAGGAGAGTACCACGGCCGCATTTCATTTCTGGAGAGGTTTGCGCCTTCACTTCCAGTCGGAATGTGTGCTCCGTAACGTGATCTCTCTGCCGCAGTCTTATCTGGTCGCTCTAGAGGTCGAGCCATTTGAGTATCCGTATGAGGCTACCTTGACTGCCCTTCGGCAAGCATCTACCTCCCAACCAAGTCTCGAGCCGATCTAACTACCTACGCCATTGCCTTCACCACCCGTGAGTGCTCCGTTACCAACCTCACCTTCCGATTTTATTTCGGAGCCCTCTCATTTGGAGCTACCAAAGCCCGAGCCACCCGTGTTTCTTACGGGAACGCTATACATAGCCGAGCCGCTTCTTAGTTGGCTCAAGGATGGCTTGGTGCCACATCCTTACCCTTCTATGGATCCCACCTTACCTCTAGTGCCCGTCAACCCCTACCACACAACATTTCGGTCTAGTCACCATGTCGATACATTGGATGACCTTATTATGGAATTAGACTCACAAATGAAGTTGACGCATATGTTGGCCCGAGGCTTCGACCAACCCACGAGCCGTAGCTTCACCCACCCCTCCCTAGGGTCCATTACCTCCGTGTACACCGTAGGTCAAGTCACCACGGAGGTTCTTCTATTCCTCCCTATGCCGGCCGAGCCCGATTTTAATTCTTTTATCCCGAGGGAGGAACCGTACCTTCTCTACGAGCTCACCGTCCCAGTTCCCATAAAGGATGAAGGTGACTACCTACACCTTCAAGACTTTTACACATGGGATCGTGACTTGTGGGAACCTACCACAAGGGGTCATACCTTTTTTGATCCCTTTGACCCATTCCCTAGTGGGCCCCTTGACCCACCTCATATACTTCCCTTCTTCAAGGGAATCCACTACCACACTCCTTCCCCATAGGCCGGGTCGTCTACACCCACCAAGCCCGTCCACGTGCGAGATACACCATCCTCTAGGGGAAAGGAAGAAGATGCATTTGGAACCCCTGGCCCTCCCACATCTAAGTCCAATATGCATGCATGGCCCACTTTAGAAGGTCTAGGAAATCCACATTCCGCCAACCACCAGTTACGTCAAATGCATGCATGGCACACATTCAGGTGTCCTGGTCCGCCGTCACCCATGTACGGGTCGGACTAACATTAGGTGTGTCTAGGGTCTTGTGTGTCTGTGCATACATCGAGTCGAGTCGGTTTGTATGCTCACGTTATTAGTCCCTTTCGAGTGCGACTTGTCGGACTATTGGGATCGGTTCTACTTCATATCGGATCTAGTCACATACGGGACAAGCGCTGACTCCTAGTGAGTCTTCGAGCCGCCTTCCCTCATTTGAGAGTGACCCCACCCCGAAGTGTTCCACCACTAGCCTCGTTCATATAGCAGCATGCGCATATCGAGTATATACGGAATGAGCAGGTGACGATCACTTGGAGTGGAGCGTACCCGCGCTACTTGGTACGGAGACGGATCTACCGGGGCTACTCGAGCAGCCGTACCCCTACTCGACGGGGTCGAGTTCTTCCCACCCGGGGAGAGTTGATGGGAATCGACGCCGAGCACTGACATTTTATTTTTATATTTGTGCCCTTTTGTTTATTTTTATATCCTTGGGAAAGTATATGTATAATTGTAAGGCTTTATAAGTCAATGAGTCATTCCTTTGGATTGTGTGGGTTTATGTGTAAAATGTTAGTAGGTCCAACAAGGGGGCCCCCAGCCCTTTCCCATTGGTCCACCTCATCCATGTAGGGCTGGTCAATGGCCAAGGTGGCATCTAGAAGGTTGGACTAGTCAATTAGACACATGGGGGGACAAATGGGTTGAAAGTCAAGGGTAGGCCACCTACCCCCACCCCTTGGTCAAGGGGGCTCCCCCCTCCCTATTTTCCCATTTTTATTTTTTGTAAAATTTGGATTAGAACTAATTAGTTCTAACCCTGGATCTGAGGGTATTAGGTGTCATTTTCCAATTAGTATATAAGCTATGTATTTCCATTATTTGTGAATTAATGATAGAAGAATTGTGTGAATTTCCTTGGAGCTCCAAGAGCTGGTGCACCCCTCTCTCTCTCCCCTCTAGTTTTCCATCTCCCTCCTCTCTATTTCAGGGTTGTGACCCTTCTATCTTAGCCCCTCCACATCTAATTTTATTCTGTGCCGCCGCCGCTCGTGCCGCCATCGAGCCGTAACGAGCCACCGTCAGAAGTTCTGTCTAGGTTCTATCTTGCTAGATAGAAGGCCACTCCGAGAATTGTAGCTCCCAATTCTCTCATCTTCTGGAGCTGATATTTTTAGGGTATGTTCTAGGGTTCATCATAACCCTCCAGAAAAATTGAAAAAAAATTATAGCCCCGTTTTATAATTTTCCATTTTCATGCATCTCCACCCACCAGTTCTGCCTTTTGTTCAGATCCAGTCACAGCCACCCTGAGTTTCGCCTTCTTGGTTCCCTTTTTGATTTTTTATGGAACCCCTAAAATTACTGGAGGTTCTTCCCACCATCCCCTCCATTCAAGAATTTTAGTGGAATTTTCACAGGCCTCCACCTATTTTTTAAAATTTACTTTCAGATCCCTCTACAGTTCTGCCAACCTCTATCCAGATCCGACCACCCGCCAGTCTGAAATACTTTTCCTCACCCAAATCTCAACAAAACCTTTCACAAAAATTATTTCCGTTTTTCTATCTTTCCCATCCACAACTTTCATGAAAGGATCAAGGTCTGAAACTGAGGTCTACTCCACAGTCAAAGGTAGTTCTCAGGAAACTTCTCTGCTGCCCTGAGATTTCGGGCACTGTTCAACAGAAACTTCAAAAATAGACTAAGGCCAGATCTGTGCAGATCCAATTTGTTTCTCTAGCCCTAGATCGAATTACTTCGAAAGAGCTTTCCAATGATACCTTATATGCTTCGATCCGACGTCAGGATTGATCGCAGCAGCCGATCTCGCCGGATCGCGCGCCTGAAAACCGAAGCAGCAGATCCGTGGGCACTCTTTCCGACCGGTGCCGATCGGAGCCGCCCGGCCTCCGGCCAGCGAACCAGCGCGCCGCCAGCCCAGAAAGCACTTCCCCAAGCGGACCCACCACAGTGGTGCCATCCCGGTCTCACACGGCCCCACCGACCAGCGCGTGGGCCCCACAACCAGCAGCATACGCTGTCCGAACCGTGCCGACGGGGTGATCAAGTGCAGCCCGTCAACCCGAGATCGGTCCTCCCGGGCCCACTTGTGTAGCCGTTTACCTCCCTGCGTGGAGTGGGCGATATTTCATTACTGTAATCTAACTCATTGTTGTTACCGGGAGTAACTGAATTCGGCCGGGACCATCTTCCTCACGCCGAGAGCGTGGAGATATCGTATTCGCTCCTTGCTTGGCAGTTTACTTTATTTTCGTATATATTTCTTTATGCCGCTACTTTAGAGCATGTTAGGATAATCTAGCTCGCTATATTTTTATATCACCGCTGCTGCGAGAGAGAGCGAGACCGTCCCGTGACCCGATGCAGACACAAAATTGTGAGTTGACCACCCTAACTCTTGCCAGTTTCTCAACTGTGCACATCTGACGCTTCCCTCGATAAGGGATGATCGCGAGTTTGCGTAGAGTCCAAGGATTGCATATCCAATTGGGGTCGAGTCCGTGGTCCATCCCGCATCAGTTACATAATAGTTTGACATCATCAAAACCACAGAGACACAACAATATGGATACTCAAACAAACATTTCATATTAAGCTCGTAGGTAAATATTCAAGTATCCAAGGAGCTTGACACAAATTCCACAGATCTCTTTAGATGATATGCAATGCAAATTTCATTAGAACAAATTCTGCTGATTTGGCAAGTAATGCAATCACAAAACTTCTCACTTTTTGTCAGGCACAGAAGAGTGCAGATTCGTGAGTAGTAGAAGCTAAAAAGTAGCCAATGCATGCATTATCTAAATAGCCAAAAGGGAAAAGAGAAAAATAGTAGGAGACCATTCACACATATTCGTCAATCACAAATATCTAAAGTAGAGAGCCATCCATTCATGCAAGTGTTGTGTGCAAGAATAAAATATAACATACAATGCAACATTAACCCAAAAAAGGTATTTAACTATCTTGTATAAAAATGACATAGAGTAGGCCAAAAAGTCATTCCTTTTAAATCCACCTAGAACATACACAAGGTTACATCATAAATAACTAAGGATGTTGAAAAAACAGTTAGCTGACAAGCATCACATCTGGACTAACACCTGAAAAAGAGAGAAGATGTTAGTCAAGTTTGTAGTAATTCAAAATAAGATCAAAAGATATGGCAGTGTATAATTAGAAATGATCTTACATAGTCCTTGAGCCACAAGATGTGACTCCCAACAGCATCTTTCGTACTTTTTCTATTATGATCCTTCACAAATAATGGTGTGTTTGGATGACGAGCATACTGCACAGAGACTTCACAATACACAGATCCAATTTTCCTTCCCATGACGACCTTTTCTTCGTTGATACACATGACCATGCCAACTGCCACATGTTGTCCCTCGAGGTCTAGCAAGATCACTTTGCGACCTGACAACTAAACATAACACAAAATATATCCACTTGGGTGAGTATTATCATACATAATTCATAAAAAATATGACGCTCACATAGTTATTAATTAAAAATTATGAGTGCATAACCCATTGACACACCACACGAGGGATGCATATGCTCCCAGAAATTAAAAATGAGTCATGAGATGTCGGGACATATGCTCCCTGCATTCCAAACACCCAAAAACCAATATGAAATACATACTTGACACTTTATGCATAGTACATCAAACATATTCTATGGTAGCAATATAATGTCTTTACCTTTGTTGGATCATCAAGGGTGTTAACATTTTGCATGTCAGATGTTGCACCAAATTCGTTATAGGCACTAGCAGCAGATGATGCAGGCACATGTGGAGATGATTCATACTTGTTGCCATGACTCTAAAAGGAGATGAGGACCAAAATTAGTAAGTAATAAAAGTATTCTCAAGTATTTTAAGTGATATAATGTACCTGTGATGTTCTTATCAATTCTTCCATCCTTGCTAGTTTTACTTCTATTGACGACTCCAAATCCCTCATTCTATCCACCAACATTTTGTTCTCTGCCCTAAGAGATTCCTTTGTATCTTTCCCCCATAATGAAGATGGTGTGGGACCTGTACCCACACCACTCACATGGCCTGACCTCTCCTTACCGAGAACCTGGGAGTAAACATCATATTGTGTAGCAACTTGATGGGCATCACTTGTCATTGAACTCGAAGGTTGGGAAGTCTTTAACATCCCCATTTTTTCCTAATGAAAATGGGTGAAGAGAATTTGAAATACGACTGTTGCAGGGTTTTTTTTCTTTTTATACCGATGACCGGGGTGAAGGTAGGAATACAGTTGGGAAAGAAAAATACGGGAGTTTGATATTTCACGGGTATTCTCCCTTACGGTTGTATGCCTTTCACGACGGTACCGGGCACTCTCCTTTTTTACGGAAAGCCGAAAAGGGTCGAATGACACAGGAATGTAGGGGCATAAGCTAGCCGGACAGGGTGCGGGTGTGCCAGTCGATTTCTCGACAATCACCTATGGAACCAAGGGTTGACCGGGGAAGTGCCACTAGGACGCGGCACGTGGGCTTGAGAGGTCGGGAGACACATGGATCAAGGGGGTTCCACAGGTGCGAGTGCGTAGGCAATTATAGGAATCGTGTATTGGACGTCTTTCTCCACCGACCGTAAGCGATTGGTGTTTATTTACATCGGATTGAATCCGAACACCTTCGTTCTATGCTGAAGAGAAGCTTGTTTGTATCTGAAGTCCTGGGTGGAGCGCAGGGGGTACTCAGCAGCTGTGGGTTCGCACTAGACTGGGTGATGTTGGCTGGGGTCAGAGGGGTTGTGGATTTACACTATGTGACATAAAAAGGGGCTGAGGGCCCAAACGTGGATGCGAGCACATTTGTTCAAATGGCAGTATCATTTCTGAGAGCTATATGGCTTTATAGGAGGGCCACAGGGGCAGAGGTACAACAGGCGCAAGCCGCGAGACAATTCCGACATGATGGTCAGTCCCCGGGTCAATGCGTGACAAAGCAGGTATCCGCATGTTTTACAGAGGGTCCCTCTCGTGGCATGGGCCATGTTTACTTCGCCAAATGAGGGGCTATGACTGGATAGCTGGAGAAAGCATCGGGCTGGTGTCTGGGTGAGGGTCGATCACAGCTCGAGTCAAGCGGTCGGACATGGCCTCGTGATTGCGGGGAAGAGTGACGACATAGTGCGTGCGTAGTTGCGGTTGGCGGGCACGCGAGGGGAAATCCCGACGTGAGGGGGCATTCACCCTTGTCATAACGTCGCACACCTGGCGGGGGTAGACTTGTGTGTCATGGTGGAACACCATGTGAGGGAAGTACAAGCGACATACCCTCGGCGTCCTTAGTCGACGACCAAGTCACCGACACATAATTCTCCTCGCTCGTTGCCTGGAGCCGCTTGAAGCTTGGAGATCATTGGAAGCCTTGATTCATGCATGCGTATCTCCCACCCCTTGATCTTCTAAGGGGCTTTTATAGGGAATTTGGAAGGTCAGGGAAGGGTTTAGGTGGGCTAGGGTGAAGGGTTCAACCTAGCCCGGGTAAACCCTTTGAATAGTGCATGGCTGAGTTGGGGAGGGAGGGTTTAGGCGGACCAGCCTATAGGGCTGGTTTGGTCCGCCTAAACCCCTCCCCTGCATGGGGTTTAGGCGGACCAGCCCAAGGGGCTGGTCTAGTCCGCCTAAACCCCTCACGGAGGCGTTTCTCTTTTATCGAAAAAAACCCTTTCTTTGGCTGGAATGGGTTTAGGCGGACCAGTCCAGGGGGCTGGGCTGGTCCGCCTAAACCCCCTCCCCCAGGGGGTTTAGGCGGACCAGCCTAGGGGTCCAGGCTGGTCCACCTAAACCCCCCCCAGGGGGGTTTAGGCAGGCTGGCGGAGGACTTTTTAATTAATTAAAAAGTATAAAAATTTTGTTTTACGGAGGAGGTTTAGGCGGACCAGCCCAGGGGGCTAGGCTGGTCCGCCTAAACCCCTCCCGCAGGGGGTTTAGGCGGACTGGCTTCTAGGGAGAGAGAGAGGGGGCGGTCCCCACCCTATAAATCCCATTTTTGTGTATTTTTCTTTCTAAATTAAACTAAGAAGAAAAGGACATGTGCTAGGATGATACGTGGAGCCTTGTGAGGGTGTTGATTGCCGAGGACCAATCCTCCGTGTTGTTGCTTCGTGCTTCCGCGTGTTGTTCCCACAAACTGGTACGAACGAACGATGTGAACCCCTCCCCCGGATTAGGGAGTTGGATGAACAGAGACTGAGAATGGGATGAACTGGGATTGAGCGGGGCTGTGGGGCCACCGAGCTGGAGAGGGGGCGCGGCCCCCAGAGAGTTCACCCTCCCTGGGGCGCGCGGCCGCGCCCTCGGGCGAATGGGCCCCAGGCAGGCCGCAACCCTGAGGGATGGCCCCCGGTGGTCTTCTTTCATCGTCTGGGAATGTCCTTAGAGGGACACTGGGCTCCGGGATACTGGGATGGCCCGTGGGGGCCGTTGTTCTTTCAGTCGTAGTAGCCGCTCGCAAGGTGTTCAGGTAAATGCACGACACATCCCGGGTTGTCGAACAGCTTGGGTAACTGGCTGAGGGGACTTAGCATGGGCCTTGGGCTGAGGATGAGAGCTTGTGGGAGCTAAGGAGTGACACTTTGGGCTCATGGGATGTGCCTTGGGTTGCGTGCCACATTGCACGGCAGGTTGGCAGGGTAGCCTCGGGTTGGCCCGAGAGCTAAAGATAGGTGGCTCTTCACCACATGTCTGAGGGTCGGGGGTGGCCCCGTCTTGCTGGGGGGTCATTGTAGAACCTCATTAGCGTACTGGAACCACGGGGCGGCCCGTGGTTTGGTGTTGAAGGGCTGAAATATACGCGCCCACAAGGTGTTCGAAAAAATGCCGAACACACACGTGTGAGCCATATATGCATGCGGCGGGCCTCCAAAGCCTGTGGTTGGCCTAATTTGGTCTCCCTTTGACCTTGAAGGGTTGGAAGTAAGTGTCTCAGGGTGGGCCCTCGGCCCTTTCACTGGGTGCCACATGGCATGGCTCGAAGTCGGAGCGCCCCCGGGTTGGCCCGGGCGGCCATGTGGAGTACGGACAAAGCCCGTAGGTGAGTGGCCGGGATTGGTCCCGGTTGGTTGCCCGTGTAGCCGCATGTCACGGCAAACTGGTTAGGGCCCCTGGTGGGGTCCCGGGAGTTGTAGGGATGGCCGGGTAGCTCATGCCTTAAAGGTGATCAGGAAAATTACCGAACCCTTATTTCTTGTTATTTTGCTAGGAAATCGTCCGGGTACAACAAATGTCCCCCACGGGGCGTGCGTCGGAGGCGGAGATGAGGGCGTACGGCCTGTGGGCCCCCTGTTCCAGGATGTTGTAGTTGTTTTTTGACACTTTATGTGCCTTTGCTTTGTTATGTTGTGCATATTGACTTTCTGGTGTTCTGACCAATTTGGTGTGCCCTGTCTTGCAGCTATGGCATGATTTGGCAGAGATGAGCGGGTCCCAAGGCGTGTGGCTCGGGAGAAGGACCACTGGGTGTGACGGTCTGAGCGACCGCTTGCCCCCTATGGGTCCACTGGTGGTTACTGTGCCTAGTGTAGAGCAGCTGGATCCGGGTCGTACGGCAGTTGCCGAGGGTACAGTCGGTGAGAGGGCAGCTGGAGTTGGGACCATGGAGGTGGCCTAGATTTTGGGGTCAGGCGGTCTGTATACCTACGACTGGAGTGGAGGCTACCCCGTGGAGTTCCCTCTGGACCGCCATCTGTTCGAGTTTATCTGGAGCTATGTCCCTCCCGGTATGGAGGAGGATGACACCTAGATTCCGGGAGCCCGTCGCCGGCTTGAGCGGGCCATTCTGATTGGCAGGGACAGCCTGCACAGCGTTGCATTTAACAGCTATCCGAGCTTCTCTGAGGACTACTGGAGGTAGCGTCAGTTTCCCAGTGTTGAGTGCCTGGGGTTCTTTGGCAGAGCAGAGCAGTCCGGAGTCAGAGTTAGGCCGATAGGCCCTACTTCTTGGGGCCTGCATGGGCACCATTGTACTGAGACAGAGGGGACAGTCGGGCTAGTGTTGGAGCCTGCCAGTCTACAGTATGCTGGGGAGGGTTACGACGACCACAACATTCTGGACGGAGTTATGCGGTAGACTATCCATAGTTGGTACGGTCGCTGGGTAGTGATCCCTTCACACCGGTACCGTTAGGGGGCCACCGAGTGGCTGATGGGGATTGTGCACCATTATCGGGTGCTACTAGACAGAGCAGGGATCAGGTATGCGGTGACTGCTACTTTATATGCGTACCACTATTACACTGGGCTGCTACAGGGACTGCTTGAGTGTTTTAACTGCCGGTGGAACACGGTGGCGACAGCAGAGGGAGAGACCTCGCTTGACTTATGGTCTCTGTTCTGGATTTCTGGGTTGCTGATCAGTGCCGAAGGGTATGAGGAAGTGGTATTAGATGATCTCCACCACAGTCATACCGACGGATAGAAGCGATATCGGGTACCTCATAGTTATCGGTATATTCTGAAGACTTGGACGGACCTGGCCCTAGCAGGGAGAGACAGAGCTGCACAAACTCCCAGGGTGCCGCTGAATGTGTGGGTCCACCACTTCTACAATGGGCCCTTCTATTTTTATCAGGAGTTTACCACGGATCAGACTCCGTGGGAGGAGTACACCGAGGTGGAGCTGTGCTTCCGGACATACTCCAGATATATATACGCACCACAAGAGGGGTGGAATCCCCATGGCTTGCCGGATGTCACACATCTTGCTACATACTTAGCGTACTAGTTAGCGACATTTATGGTCCCGCACGGGGAGGATGGCCTACTGAGGGCTGAGCTACTGTGGCCAGCGTGCCTGCTGGCAGAGGAGAGACTGTTGACCTTGGCTCTATCCGCATTGGCCAATGTGTATCAGGGGCTGGGAGTCCTAGCGGCACACCCGACACCTAGAGAGAGAAGCATGCTATTGCCGACTCACTATCTGAGTGCGTGGGTTGGATTATTATTTTCAGGGTTGGTGACTCGGGGGACTGTAGCGAACCTGACGGCACCTTTACTTTTCAGCTTTACTGGGTAGCCTGACGGAGATGCCGAGGTGCAGCTGGAGGGGGCTAGAAGAGCCCTTTGCTACCTGCCCGGTCGGGGCGAGGAGGGATTACCTTTTGACAGCGCCACGAGGCACTCCAGCCTTTTTCTGGGGGTGTTGGAAGGACACAACCAGTGCCCACCCACATCAGAGGGAGCCGGAGGCTGGACTGCGGACATAGTGGGTGATGAGCACCCGACGGACCGTGATGACGCTACATCGGTCCGCGATGAGTTCTTTGGAGCTATACTACCCGTTCCGGTTTGCCCGGAACTTCGGCTACGACCAGGGGATCCCGCCGAATCGGGAGTTTTCATTGACAGGCCGACAGTACAGAGGGAAGGACACCCACCTACTGGCGGCAGCGTGGTGGGACTTCTACTACTGTCGGGAGTTGGAGCAGTACCCGATACCGGGGTAGGGGCGTCGAGGATGATTCGACGTCCATTATGCTAAGTGGTGGTTCGAGCATAGTCATTTGTACCGGTAGAAGGCCTCCGCGGTCAGGAAGGCGGAGGAGAGTAGTTTGCTGAGGGAGGATTTGCCTCCGATTCTGCTGGACGACGGGTATTTGAGGAACCGTGTCACTCGGATTCATCGGGAGGTCGAGCGTCTTGCGGAGTAGTGGCCCTGGGGCAGCCGGGGCTCGTTGTCTGGCAGCCGTGGCAATGGCGGGGCGCTGAAGCCCTTGAGATAGGCAACGACGGCAGCGGTGATGACTGGAGCGAAGGCGCCTCGACCGAGGGCACCGAGGATCTGGTGGACCCAGTTCCTGGCCGATTGTGACTTTCGGAGCAGAGGTTCGTTGGATCGGGTGCTCCCTGAGGGGAGCTTTGCTGGTACAACTGTTGATGACTGGCGGCGGCATATTGGCCACGTGATCGGGTCGGCTGGACCCATGGAGTTCGTGTCCCATATTGAGTGTGCTCACACTCTGAGGGATATCCGAGAGGCAGTTGCAAAGGCTGCCTGTGTGTTGGCACTGAAGCCAGAGTAGCTGGTTCCTCTACCATTGACCCCCTTCGTGGCTTCGAGTAACATTTCTCCTCTCAACGTGTTGTCTCAGTTTTACTATCTTTCGATGTTTGCAACTGAGATGTCGTGTGTTGATGTGCCTGTTGACAGGTTTTGCGACGGAGGGTGATCACCCCTCCACGGAGACATCCTCAGGGAATGGAGATGGGGGGCTGCAACCTAGGGCGAAGCGCCCTCGAGTGGATGCTGAGGAGACTGGAGTCGGCGAGCCCCCGGAGGGACTTGAGGCTGACGAGCAGATTGAGGTGGAGCCAACTTTGATTAAGCATTGTATTCGCCCCTTTGCTCCTTGTTGGTTTAGTCCCGACTGCTGGCTGACTTTGCTCTGTTGGTCTTGTTTCTTGTATCCCCAATGGAGGCCGGCATGGAGGCGGCCTTCTCACCCCCTCAAGAAGTTGACCCCCAACCTGATGACGGGGTCGAGTACGAGATAGACATGGAGGGGTTTCTTCACGTGATGGACGAGATTGCCCCAAACATCGAGGCATTCCCCGACTTCGAGTCGTGGAAGGCTCCAGGGAAGGCCCACTCAGGTGAGAGCCTCTGACACTAGACATACGCTGGCTGTGGCTTTGCTCGGTTGTGGCCACTGACATAGCCGTTCATACTGTGCAGGGATGGCAGAGGTGTCGGGGGCCGAGGCCCCTTCCAAGACACAAGGTGGAACATCCGACCAGATGGGGGACCTAGCGCCAGTTGTAGCCCGAGGTGGCTCCGGTAAGCGTCGAATTGCTGTGATAGAAGTAACCATGTTTTAGTTGTGCTTTTGACATAGCGGGGTTACTGACTGGGTTTATGTTGTTTTGCTTGCCAAGCGAGGACGCGGCTGCCACTCTAGAGATGATCCATGAGTTGGCCAGCTCTGGCGCGTCAATGGCTCACCCGTGCTTTGAGGGCGAGTCTGAGCAAGTGGCCCCCTTGCCTTCGTCCGTTGCTGGGGACGCACTGGGCGCACTACCACAGTTGCTGGCGAGAGTGCCTCTCCCAACTTTGTCCACTGTGGTGTCAGCCTGCATTGTGGGACTGGTCGAGTCCTCTAGTGTGGGACCCTCAAGTATGCAACCGAGTGCCTAGTCATTCATGGTAGGGCCTTCTGAGTCGTCGGCTAATGCTAAGCTTTTACCGGTACTAGTTGCAGGTACTTCTTCCCCTCTGGATGAGGGTGAACTTGCTTGTGACATGATCGGGGAAGCCGGGGCGAGCCCGCGCTTGAGGGTTCGACTGGGGGCGACGAGGAGTTCATCGATATTGAGGGGGTTTCCGAGGGGGACGCCCCTGCTGGTGAGCTTCTTATCCAACACCCTCAAATATGGAGTTGTCTTCATATGAAATTGGATTTTATAATAGCCTGACATGGCTTCTTGGTGTACAGGTGCCTCCTAAACTCCTGGCACACGTCTCTCCCTCCTGCAGTCCTGCTATCCTGAACTCCTGTTGCTGGTAAAGTATTCGTATTTGTTTACTAAAGTCGGTGGAAGACTTAAAGTCGGTGGAAGACGAAGGGTCTCTCCCAACTTATGCCAACTACTCATGACTCATGAGTTGATATTTTTAAAGACGAAGGGTCTCACTATGGCTGGTTTTAATTTTAGAAGTTAAATAGTTAAAATGTGATAGTTATTATAATTTCGAGAAGTGTGACAATCTTCTATCTTATCATATTTTTTATATTTTGTATTTTATAATATATTATTTACATAAATATATATTATATGATATATATTATTACGAACGAATATTTTATGAAACGAATATTATAATATCCGTATCTGGTCCGATTCAAATTCTAATATTATCCATATCCGAAATAATAAATATGATTTAAAATATTATTCGCTAATTAATACGGATTCGAATTCGAATATTATCCAGTTAAACTATTGATATATTTATATTTATTTTTGTTATTTATTACATATACGTATTACGGTTAAACATACGCTATTCCAAGAGTTTCCGACGGAATCTTATTCAATCGGAAATAAGTTAGAATTTACACACATATTTCTGTTCATTTATGATAATTATTACATAAATATATGTAAATATTAGTGATGAAAACTTTCTTGTCGAAAATCAGTGGGTAATTACCAACGTAATTCCGACGAAATTTAAGTTGTTTCTTTTTAGAGACAGATTTCCGCCCGAAATAATAGGTCGAAAATCAGTCCGTATTTACCGACGAATTTACGACATAATATTTTTCCGTTGAAAAGTTATAATAATTCCGACGTCTTTCCGACGGATATATTGCCGTCGAAAAATTACGTCGGCATTTCCCATTTTTCTTGTAGTGATTGTTTCTTGTCATATTATCCCCTTCTTTCCAAGCTGTGTTCATATTCCAGTAATAGATGAAGTATGTGAAACATATCACGTTAATCAGTTTAAAACAGGGATTCATCAACATGTGAGATGAAGATCTAACCACTGAAGTTATGCCTTGCTTTATCTACATGAGAAATTGGAATTTTTCTTTCTTTAAAGCTTATTAAAATGCATGGCATTGCATATGGTTCTCATTTCTTGAGGGGTGCACAAATGGGATTAAAAAATGAGAAAAAGGATAATGATTTCTATCTGCTAACTTTATTTTTGGTTATTTTGTATCATTTCCAGGGGATTAGTCAATCTAAAAGAGGATTTAGATATGTGACTATTGGTTAGTGTTTCTCAATGTTTATTGACCTAATATTCTGTGTGTACATGAGTGCATAGTCTTATAATGTGGCCATCCAGCATAGAATAACATCCTCGATACCAGATGTTGGACTGCAGGTAATGCATGTTCAGAATGTTCCAAGGAGTTTAATTCTATGAGATTTTATTGATACAATCTCTATGTTAGGTGTGGAAAGCAGCATTGGTTTTGGCTGAATTTGTCCTCCATATTAGTATTACATCATCTGACTTCGATGACATCACTGCACTAGAACTCGGAGCGGGAACAGGTGACCTTGAAAGCTGGACAAATTCAATGACTAGATATTTTGTTGGTGTAATGCAAGCTGTATATGAGGGCAAGGTTTGGATTTTGACTGATGGGCTAAATTGATCCTGACTATCACTGGTTGGGAATTGATCATGCTATTCAGTCATCACTAAACCCAAAATTCTGCACGGCCCTTGTTGGGTTGTGGTATTCAGGTATAGGTACAGCCATTCTACAGAGTAGACCTGTAAACGGTCGGATCCGGAGTGGACAATGTGATATTTGAATTCGTATCCGATTAATAATCGAAATATCCGATTAGTAATCGAATTATCCGTCAGATACTTTATTCGGATAACGATCGGATAAATACGAATTCGAATTCAGTTTGAATTTTAAACGGATAATTACAAAACCTACTTAGGGGTAAGTTGTGTTAGCCGTGTGAGAGCATCATATATTGTTTTCTCAAAAAAATAAAGAGAAAGTGAAAGTTTTTTTTATTTTGAGAGATGTTATCAAAAGATTAGACTTCATCTTAAAAAATAGGAGATAACTTACGAAGTGGGTGTAAGTGAATTTTTTATTTTTAAAATATATTTTGAGACCAAAAAAGATAAAAAAGAATAATCAAATAATATATTAAGATTTAAGCTAATTATATATAAAATATGTATATCATTAGATTTTTATCTAAGGGTTCATATTCGGTCGGATAATATCGGACACGGATATCTCAATATTTGAATTCGTATCCGATTAATAATCGGATATCCGATATCCGATTAAATTATCCGTCGGATATTTTATTCGGATAATTATTCGATTAAACGAATACGAATTCGAATTCGGTTCGAATTTTAAATAGATAATTGTCGGGCCTACTACAGAGAGTGTAGATTGGGCAAATATTCAGCTCTCTGACACCTTTTTAACACTGCATACTCCTTTTAACACTATTTAAACTAAACTCCCAAATTCCACTCTCCTAGAATAAGTTAAAAGGGAAGCAAATACCCAACCTGAATACTTTTATAAAATCACGTTTGAGCAACATCTTACTTATTGTTTGAATAGCATGATTAATTCCGGTGACGTTTTTTTGTGATGTTTTTGAACCGGTTTTGTAGGAATTGTACTTGCACGTGTTTCAAGCAAACTTTTTTTAACAGGTATGTTAACGTTGCATTTTGAGTTAAAGACTTGGTATAATTTCTGTTCATTTTAGTGTTAATAATTCTATGCTTCTTTGTTAGTGTTGTGAAAAACAAATACAAGAGGACACCATGCATGTTCTGTTGGTGACTAGAGGCATTACACAAGTGTTGCTCGGATATTATTGACGTGTGTTCTCACGTACGTGCAGGATAACCAAGACTCTGTCGTCGCATGAAACCGGATGACCTCCATCACATTATAAAATTCAGATGTCTACACCACATCCAACATTAGAAGTAAAAAATACCAGAAAAGACCACATTTTACGGTGTCTGTATCATTATTTTAAAGCACATCAAACAACAACATTGGCCGATGCATAATATATATATATATATATATATATATATATTTATTTATTTATATTTATATATTTATATATTTATATATTTATGACGTAAAGCTACTAGAATGAGTGGAAGGCGCGCAGAGAAACAGAGAGAAGATCCGAAACCAGGGACGAATCATGTTACAGAAACTCTGCTAAAATCCTCGGTCAGCTCTCTCAGACGGGCATACGTACCCTGATCAAACATTAGGTTAAACTATACTTTTTTATAATCTAAAGGCAGATGATTTTTTGTCCGACAAAAAGGCAAAAAGAAAAAAAGAGAGAGGATATGAGAGATGCTAATTATGACCACCAGTGCCCAGAGGATATCATCAATTCCAATCTGTAGTTTGAACTTTGAACAGAGCCCTTCCAATGCCCCCTCCACATCCTTAGTGAGCTAGTTTGAACAGAGGATATCTCTCAGACGGGCATATCTTTTTTTTTTTTAGTCACTACAAAGCCAGTCTGTTCTCTTTGTGAGAACAGGGCCCTCATTTGTCTGTGTTTTGGGACTCCGTTGGTGGGAGGTCACTCGGATGCTTCACACCCACTGGACACCACTAAGCCCACCTGAATAAATAAATTCTATCTGAAACAAAGAAGGGAGAAGATATATCATATATATAGGGGGCTGTCAATGGTGAGCCCCGGAAGTGGTGGTGGTTAGGACAAAAAGGGGGTCTTGACAGAGATACGCGTGCAGTAGCAGCCGCCTTCAGCTCAAAGCATCAGCACCACACACACCCACATTAACCCAGGCGGGAGAGATCAAAATTTAAAGAACAAACCTATCGTCGTCGTCGTCGAAACTTTTAGATAATTTTTTTTTTCTAAAATTAGCAAAGCTCCCCCTCCTCCCACGGAGCTTCCCCCCCACCCCCACCTTCTGCTCCCACCGAGCTCCCCCCCCCACCCCCACCTTCTGCTCCCACCGAGCTCCCCCCCTCCTCACGAGCTCCCCCTCCTCCCCGCCCTCCCACCGAGCTCCCCCCCTCCTGCTGGCCCCTCCCCCTCCCAGACCAACCTCCCCCGCCACCCCCCCCCCGCCACCGGAACCCCCCCCTCCACCAGATGATCCCCAATCTCAAAAAAAGAAAAAAAAGACAATGGCACCAGCGGCGACGGCGAGCTCTGGCGGAGAGTGAGAGGGAGAGGGAGAGGGGGAGGGGGAGAGGGAGAGGGAGGGGGCTTATCGGACCAGATGGCGATGGCAAGGACGGTGAGGACCGGTGATGGCGACGGCGAGGATGGCGCGGTACCGTCGGGGACAGCGAGCTCCGGCGACGGGGAAGGGGGAAAAAAGAGTGAGAGGGAGATCGGGGGGGGAGGGGGGGAAGGGGGGAAGGGTTTGTCGAGGGGAAAGAAAGTTTCAGATGGATTTCAGACGGACCCTTTTTCCGTCTGAAATTTCAGACGCATTTCAGACGGATGTAATTCCGTTTGTAATTTCAGACGCATCTTGAGACGACAAACCTATCCGTCGCATAGATTGAATATTTCAGACCGTATTTCAGACGAATAAATTATCATCTGAAATAGCGACGGAATTTCAGACGGATTATTTCCGTCTGAAATTTCCGTTTCTAATACTGCCTTTTCTTGTAGTGACCCTTGTCCTTAGCTGGTGTTTCTTCGGATGATGTGGATGGCACCCCACAGTCATCTTCAGTTGTAATAACATTGGCGGTTAGGACCGCTGTTGTTTCTTCTGGATTTATTGTCTCGGCGAGGGTATGCAACACCTCGGTAGCAACTCTCCCTCTTCTTGTGACAGGGCTTGGCCTTTTGGCAATTCTGACAACTTCCTCGGGCTCCTCTGGCAAAGTCCCATAGCAGCTGGCCACTCCGGCCATGTGACAAGTATACACTTGCATGTTTCTATTTCTCCTTTTCACTTGCCTAGTCGGCTGACTAGGGAATGACAGTCTTTCGAACACCGAAACTCTCGGTGCATCTTCTTCATGGCGGGGAGGCCCATAGCACCCTGATTCTACATCTTCTATTTCATCCGGGCTAGTTGAACACCCTCGACCATCTTCAGCAGCAGTGATGGCTTGTAGTAGCCGCTGCCTCCCTAGGGAGGTGTTCCCAAGGCCACTGAGATATCCGCGCACGGCCTCGGTGATGTCTTCTTCTTCATAATCAGGGTAAACCATGGGTGGTGGTACCCTCGCTTGTGCTGAGGGCCCATAGGCGGGACGATCCCTCTTGGCAATCATGCCATGATTCTCAACATGTAAAGAAGCATTCGCCTATCGCATGTAGGCTTGGACAGGTGGCTTGCGAGATGCCCCTGCCGGCATCTCATTCTTCTTCATTCTTTCCTTCTCTTCCTTCTTGGGCCTATTGGCCTCAATAGGTCCCAACCGATTTGGCATTGGGACCCAAGTGGGCTTGGGTACCCAAATTTGTTTGGTTTTGAATGGCCAGAGGACCGGTTCATTCTTCGGCCGACGGGCCGCTCCATTATTCTTCCTTTCCATTCTCCCTAACACTTGGAAAGAGTTGCGTACATGGACATTTGGTACGATCCGTTCGGAAATCACGTCGGCTCTTCGGCCATTAAGGTGGACCCGAATGCCTCCGATCAGAACCGATTTGCCGGTGTTGGAGATCCGGCCCCTGGGAGCAGCAACATTCTTTTGGCTCCTTCTTCAGCGGGATGCCGACTTCTTGCTAATAGAGCCCGTGTCGAAACGGACGTGGTGGACAAAACAGCCCACAGTCTTGACCGCCACGCGGTCAGGAGTAGTTGCCGGTGGCCTGGCAGCGGCAGACTTGGTGGTAGAAGTCTCCGTGGTGGGGATATGGACTTCGACGGGCTTGGGCCCCTCAGTCTCCAGCAAGTTGATGAAGGCCACCCCCAAGAAGTTGGGGAAGCCCACCACCGGAGAAAAATTGCCGAACTTGACCGACACCACGAGGTAGCCATGGCCGGCATGGCTTGTGACGACTAACGGTCCGAAGCTGACGGCCATTGTAATCGTCGGAATATGATACTGCAATTGCAAGTAGAACAGTTAGAATTTCAAGAGGAGGCCATAGGGCCCCTTATCCTGGCGAGGAGATGAAGGGAAGTTTAGTCCCACGGGGCGTGCCAGACTTGTGCACACACTTTTGGAACACTTCTTTTGTTTAATTTGTTATTCATTTGTTCATTCACTTATTCGGTTTATTTGTGCGAGGGCATGCTAGTCACCTAGGTGATGATTTATTCGAGCTTCAAGGAAGCCCATGGTGCGCTCAATCTGACTAATCTGACGATTGTGTGTGTCGTGTTGGGACAAAGAACCCGCCGCACCATAAAGGTCACGACGTTAATTACATCTCCTCGGAGAGGGGAAAACCCTTGATTTATCGCCAGGAAAAAGGGGCCCTTGTTGACACCCGTTTTTTGCCTATGAGTTGAGTCATCTCTCTTACCATCATTTGCTGATGCCTCGAGTTGTTCATTACTCATTGGGCTATTTCCAGACACACTTTTGGGCCTATTTTATGGGTATCTCCCTCCCTGGCAAGGTTTGTTCTTAGGTTCGGGCTTAATGGGTCTCGATTTCGCTTAGTTTTGGGTTAATTAGGCTCATTTTATTAAATTTCAAACGCACAAGCTTTACACGGTCTAACGACCGGCCGTTCAGTCAATGAACGGTCTTCATTAAACCGTTTACGGATTTATTGCATATTTATCTGATGTTTTGAATTTCCACCGACAAGACTTTGCACGGTCCCGGTTCAGCTGTTTAATACCAGTGAACGGCGTGGCTATAGACCGTTCAATCTCTCAGAGTCCTAAGCCGATTGGTTTTTCAGATAATTATCAATTTATCCTATTTTTCTGGATTTATCGTCGACAGGTGTACACGGCCTAGCATTGGACCGTTCAATTCACTGAGTGGTCTAGCAGTAGACCGTTTTATCCTGAAGAGTCCAACGCCGTGACAGTCGGTCAGTTCGGTGGATAATTGGATGATTTTCTATTTTTATTTATTTATCACCGACAGCGTTGGACGGTCTAGCAATAGACCGTTTAATGGTCTGGGCGGTCTATCGAGAGACCGTGTACATGCTCGATAACTGTGGATTGCATGGATTTTCTCTATCTATCCGTGGTTGAACCCTTGACTTCCTCTACCCATTTGTCTATGGTTTCTCAACCAAATGGGATGTCATTTGATTTGGGTGGTAGATAAAGGTTTATCCATGATTTTTGTTTTATCATCTTGGATTAATTCTCATTGAAAAATCCAATTTCGAGATTGGACTTTTAGGGCTCTATAAATAGTGTCCCTAGTCCAAGCTTGAAAGGGGGGAGATCTAAGGTCGACGGCGAAGCCTTGCCGCATTCTCGAGCGACCTACAGTCAGGGAGGGAGGCTTTCTACATGCCCTTAAGCCTCCGATTTAGGGAGTAGTTTTGTGTTTTGAGTCTTTGTTTGGTCGTCCCACCCTCTTTTCCCTCTATGCATGCTCTTTTTCATCACATCTCAACCGTGTTTGTCACTGTTGCATCTCATTCTATACACCCTCATATTGTTTTTTTCACGCCCCTAGGGGTTTAAAAATCTCCAAGGTATCCCCCACTCCACGTCATTGCATTGCTTTTCTCCTCTTTCTTATAGTTACTACACCTCACAGGACTAATTTGGGGTTCTCTTTTGTGGTATTCGCGTTGTTTTGCAAGTCAGCATCATCCTAGCACGAGGCCCATCCCCTCTGGCCCGCCGGAAGGGGTGGAGGATCAGATCCTACAACTTGGAGTCTGGCGTCATTGAACGATCGTCTTCCGTCTGTTTAAAGTTGAGAGCGGTCCTCCAAGAACCGTTCATCCCTGTGCGCGGCCTTCTTCGAACCGTTCTGTCGCCAGAATCGTATTCGTCTCGCTTCCTTCTTCAGCACGGTGAACGGTCTGTCGAGGGGCCGTGCCACTTACTAGGCGGTTCTTCCAGGACCGTGTACTGCTGCAGCGCTGAACTTTGGGCGAGTGCTTTTCTCCCTCTTTCCAAGGTACGTCTTACCATCCAGTACCCGTGTCTTGGTGGCGATCACGATCACACACGTTCCACCCTTTCTCTCTTCCTTCATCTCGCTTGTCTTTGCATTTTGATTTTGGAAAAGGAAGGTAGGAAGGAGAAAAAGGTGGGAAAACATGTCAACAACCTATTTTTTGGCGATCAGGGTGGGACGCCTAGCGCCCATCGTGCTGTTGTGTTGCTGATCTGCGTTTTGTGCTTGGGAAGGTTTTGTTTGAGTTGTTTCAGGGTTTGCTATTTTCGTCCATGTGGTGTTTCTGCCCTCTAGGGTTACACGGTTAACTTAGAGCCGTTCATATCATAGCGCGACCGTTCGACTGGCCGTTTTGTTCTGACCCCAGAGCTGATTGTTCTGCGAGCCTGTTACATTCAGCGGTCCTCCTTGGGCCGTTCACTGGTTCCCACGGTCTGCTACAGACCGTGTACTACTGCTGGCTCAGGTATGTTTCTACCCATACACTGGTGGTTTTGCTAACGTCCACGGTTCTTTCAGGGCCGTTCAAAAGTGTGCATGGTCTGTCGATAGACCGTTTAGTCAGGTACACTCCTCTCCCACAGTTTCACTGTTTCAGTTCATTTCAATTTTTGTTCTCTTTCAGGCTGTTGCTACTCCCTGCCATTGAACGGTCCTGTCCTGGACCGTCGCCCCCCTGAGCGGTCTGCCACAGACCATCTATCTGTGCTACAGTGCACCCGAGCCTTTCACTTTGATTTTCATTTCACATCATTTCATGCTGATTTGGTGCTTTTAATCTCCCATGTTTGCTCTTTGATGATTGCATGATCGTTGTCATATTTCTCTCATTTGTTTGATCATTGTTTGCTAGATTTAGGTTAGATTCTGCATGCACTCCGGTGCGCATAGGATTCATTTATACTCTTCCATATTATTTGCATTCCTACCTTGGTAGGGGATCCTCTCGTCTCCGTATTCCTTGGAGCCGACTAGGTGACCTTACTCGGGACCTCCGTAAGCCCCCGCGAGCCGTGGATTCCCACACGGATGCCGGGCAGGTTGTACCTTACCACACCAGTCTAGGGTTGCATACGTGAGAGAGAGTCACCTTTAGAGTCAACCAAGATGTCCATTCCACCCTTGTTAGGCACCTTTGTTGTGGAGAGAATCGTCAGTATAATTAATCCACTAAGGTTCTAAAAGGGGAATTTCTAAAATCTACCGCGCATCATTTAACTTGGTTGGTCATTTGATTACATCTTCTCTCCTCTCTTTCTGTGTGCATTTGATTGATTGTTTGGTTGTTTAGAAGTTCATTAGGTTGCTCTTCTGTGTCAGTCTCCTTTGCATGTGGAGTTGCCTCACACCCTCAGGATCTTCTCCTAGGGCAGCACTCATTTCTATTCCTATTTCAATCCTTTGTTCGATTCATCACCCACCATGTCTTCCTACAATTTCTCTCACTCCCATGAGGACTCTCTCCCTCAGGGACTTCTGGAGGACCCGCCTAGGGTCGCCCATGTGCAGGGAAGAGAGGGACCGCCCCTCCTCTTCCAACCATTGTTGTTGAGGGTGCTCAACCCTCCCTTTCTGATTCCTCTTCACAGAATTCGGCCAATCAAATTCTTCACATGATGGCCCAGCTTGATCCGACTCAGCTTCACCTCATTCGGCAAGCTCTGCAGGGGCGGATGCCCCATCTTCAGTTCCTTCTCATGGCGTGTCTATTGCTGCCACTACATCTCCTATTATTGGGTCAGGGGCCGTCTCTGCTGCCCCATCGATCTTACTCATGTTCACCCTCGGACCCTCCGATTCTCTAGCATGGAGATGGGCCAAGCCTCTACCTCGGCCCAACAACCTCTTGACAAGGGGAAGACCCAGATCCCCTTGAGTTCTTATTCTGATCAGTACACCACTGTCTCTTAGCGCCGCAGGCCCTTGTGGCCCCGGCTGATTTTATCCGTCTGCAACCAGGGGCCGCCCAGTTGGCTCATGCGGATATGGGCCCTTCCTTGGCCCATTATCCATCTTATGGGCTTCCCCCTTCATCAGTTTATCCATCAGCTCCGTATGCCGGCTCTATTTTTCCTAACGTGTCTCCTCCCTCCCGGGAACGGGAACTTCTCGATAAATGGGTTGCCATGCAGCAGCAAATTGACCTCCTCCATAAGCGGGTCGGCCCGCAGTCTCTGCCGATGTCCCTATTCCTAATTTCTGGGACATTCGCTTCCCACCTCAATCGGAGCTCCCTACATATCGTAAGTACGACGGGAATGGCAACCCATTCATTCACATAAGGGAGTTTCTATATGAATCAGCACAGTTTCAGCATGATGACCGCCTTATGGCTTATCTCTTCCGCCGGTCATTGGACGGGGTGGCATTAGAATGGTTCTATACATTGCCTTAGGAGGAGGCAGAAAGCTTCAAGATTGTCAAGGAGAAGTTCATAACAAGATTCCAAGACCGGGTGGGCCCGGAGTATTCCTTCACCGATTTAGTAGCAGAGAAGATGAAGCCAGATGAAGATTTTTCCACTTATGCAGATAGATGGAGGCAGATGGCCTCACGTGTGCCCGGCAGATCCCGGAAGAAGAAAAGGTTAAACTGTTGATTTCAAATGCTACCCCTACGTTCCGAACATTTGGCAATGAACGACATATCAAATATGCACCAGTTGTACAGTCGGGCCCGGTTTATCCAGACCCGGTTTAAAGACTCCCCCATCCATTCCTTATTTGAGGCCCAGAAGTCTAAGACCACCAGAAAATCCCAGGGCCCAGTTACAAAGGGAGTACAAACCAATGAGCAAGTACAGACTGTTCAGTTCCCTAACCAGTCCGCTCCACCCTGTTTCTAGCAACCTCCACGCAACCCCCAATTCTCCGCTCCGCAAGGTCCCCGACCCTCTTTTCCAGCTCCCCAACATCCACAACAACCACCACCCCCATCACAATAGCCTCAGCAGCCACCCCAGTACCACAATGTTCCTCCTCCTGCTGGTTATGGGCCTGATCGGCCGGGTCCGAAGAGAGCCCACTATCCTCCACTTCCTGAAACTTTGCCAGACATTTTCTTAGCCTTGATGTACACTAGTGACATACAGCTCCCGCCGGAACGTCAGAACTGGAACCCGACCGTCGATCAATCAAGATATTGCATATATCATTGGCATCCCAGGCACATGATAGACAGATGCTTTCAGTTCAGAGATTTAGTGTATGATTTGCATGAAGGGCAACGGATTGATTGGGCCCAGATGCACAAATTGATAGAAGACATTAAGGAGAAGAGAAGAGAGACAAGACCGCAACAGGCGGCACCACAACAGCAGTAGTTTCAGCAACCCCAACCTCAACCTCAGCAGAGCAGTAGCAACCACCTGAACTCGAGATTCACCAAAATCCCATGCCAGACCATCAGCCCGCACCTCAACAGCAGCCGTCGACACCGGCACAAGTTAATGTAGTCCACCGCCCAGCCCCTAATGCTGGGTGGTCTTTTGACGATGAGACTCCCGCTCATCTTCTGGCCTTCCACCACACCAACTCCCCGCACCTTCTATTCCCTCCATCCTCCGGCCCACCACATTGACCACTGCGCCATCCACTATCTCCTCCCGGTCACCTATCGCACCCGCCACATTCCCCACCATTCCACCAATTCTTGCACCATCGCCCATCATACCCTTCGTTGTTACCCCTCCACTAACCCTTCACCAATCACCACTCCGCCAGGGCCCGTTAGACCAACCTCTGCCATCCTTACCCCCATTTTTTCCCTTCTACTCACCCTACTGGGCCAAGTGGGAGTCCATATGGTGTCGTGCTGGCATGAAACTGCACCCTTCGGAGCGGGCGTTTATTCCATGGAAGTTATCCCTCCACTGGTGCACCTGCACCCAACCCCCCAATTCCTTCAGCAGCAATAGATACAGAAGAAATTGACCCCTTGCCTGGCACTAAATATGATTATTGCAACACCTGGACCGAATGCCAGCAAAATATCAGTCTTGGAGTTAATTAAGAGGTCCACGCTACACCAAGATGCTCTGAGGGATTTTCTGCAGAAAGTTATGGTTAGCGAAGATGTGGCGGTAGACAGTTTGCCGTCGGTGTTGGCCACTATCACAAAGGGGCCGTCTATTTCATTTTCTGAGTCAGAACTAGCACCTCCAGAGGCACGTCAGATGCCACTATGTATTATAATTTCATTGAACAAGGTGGCCGTCGATTCAGCTCTAGTGGACACGGAGCTTCTATTAATGTGTGTCCCTTGAGCACATTGCGTGCCTGCAACATATCTGAAGACATGCTGCGCCCGACACCGACAACCATTGCAGCATACGATAACTCCAGGAGAGCTTGTCACGGGGTCATGACAGTTCAGGCCGAGCTAGGGCCTTTAAAATGGACGTGGAATTCTATGTGCTGGACATAGACCCAATGTTTAAGGCTATTCTGGGTCATCCATGGATTGATAGCTTGAATGCAGTACCCTCGACGCCCATCAGTGCCTCAAATTCCATTTCAGGGGCGGGTAGTCAAGGTGAAAAGTGTTTCCACGTCCAGACAGTTGATGCAATTGCTGATAAAATTCTGCCTACATTATGGCCGAGCAACAAGCCAGTTTGTCTAGTAATGGACTTGAACTTTCCATGGGCATATGCGTCACGCAAGCCCGCCACTGCACCAATTAATGTCAAAATCAAGTCCAAGATTAGAGACTCAAAAGGGTGGCACATGATTTTGAAGCTAGGCTATCAGTCGGGCATGGGCCTCGGCACACAATTGCAGGGGCGGACTAATCCCGTCCCCAGGGGCAGAAAGATGAGCCGAAGAGGCCTTGGCTATCGGGAATCCGCACTGTCAATACTGCGAGATTCTGGGCCACTGACGTGGGATTACCGCCAGCATTTCGTGAAGGACCCGTTGTAGCCAGGTACTTTAAAGAAGCTGCCACCCTGTGTTGATGAGAGAAATGATGCCGCCTTTGCTGTTGCTGACCCACCGCCGCCACTGAAGGGGCTGGTGGGCGATATGGAAGATTTCTGCAGTTGTTTTGAGAAGTTGTTTTATGAAGAAGAAGTTTTCCTGAAGAAAGTGGAGATGCAGCTAGTGAAGCATTCTCCGGTGAAGCCAGTTTACCATAGGCCGCATGAAGTGGGGAGCTCTATCACTACTTTTCTTTGTCCCCTTCCCACCTTGCCTCTTTGATTCAGCGATTGGGGTTTATTCCCCGTTCCCCTCCGACTCATGGTCGACCGTACTTCAGGGAAGACCACTTGAAATTCTATTTGTTCCATGTGCTTGTGGGCAGTGCCCACTATTGATTTGTCCACCATGTGGACCCCACAACCAATCTCCACGAAATGTGGTTTTCTTCTTCTGACCCTTTCTTCGATGTCTCTTCCCTCTCTATTCCCATGTCAACTTCCTCCTCCTCTCCTCCTCTACCCTCTTGCTTCATGATTTCCTCCGACCTCAAAAAAAATGCCAATTTAAAACAGAGGTTTCAATGGAGGATTACGCTATGTTCTGTCCATCTTCCCAGGGGCATGAGACCCCTGCCTCTTTCCCTGTAGATTCTTATCTCCTAGGTTAGATGTACAGTGTGCAGAGTCCCCTAGGTTGGTAGAGTCAGTCGGGGAAGAGTCTAGTTCTAGTGTTGTCAGCCCGTCCACGTCTGCGGCGCACCCTGTGATGCGTCATTCTAGATCTGTTCCAGATAGGTTCCTTAAGATTTAGCTCAAAGATGTCATGCCCTTCTCAAATGTCCTGAGTTTGTAGAGACCGCCATTGTCCTAGACGATGAAGAGGAGGTAGAAGGGGTGTGGAGCAATGAGGGATTAGGTGTGTATGAAATCATTGATGAGAAGGACCCAGCCGATGATGAGGAAAGCGATGTGGATGACACTGCCGATCTGTACATACAATGTTTAAAGAGATTTGATGAACCGTCATCGGCAGTGGATGAACCCACAAAAGAAATTAATCTTGGGACTGAAGAGGACCCTAGGCCCATAATCATTTCTGCTAATCTCCCTCCTCAGGTTGAAGAGGAGCTGATCAAGATTTTGAGGGAGTATAGCGATTCTTTTGCCTGGTCCTATGAGGACATGCCGGGTCTTGACCCCGCTCTGGTTGAACACAGACTTATCCTTAAACCAGGGACAACACCCGTTAAACAAAAATCAAGAAGATTCCACCCTCAAATGGCCTTAAGGATAAAGGAAGAGGTTGATAAATTGCACAAGACCAAGTTTATTAGAGTTGTTTTATATCCGCAATGGGTGGCAAATATAGTCCCGGTGATGAAGAAGGATGGAAAGATTCGGATTTGTATTGATTTTAGGGACTTAAATAAGGCATGTCCGAAAGATGATTTGGCCGCTTCCTCACATTGATGTGTTGGTGGACAACACGGCTGGGTATGAAGCCCTCTCGTTTATGGACGGCTATTCTGGATACAACCAAATCCGTCTTGCTCCCGAAGACCAAGAGAAAACCTCATTCACCACGCCCTGGGGCACATACTGCTATGTTGTCATGCCATTTAGATTGAAGAATGCAGGTGCCACGTATCAACGGGCAATGATGGCTATCTTCCACGATATGATGCATGTGTATATGGAAGCCTACGTGGATGATATTCTGGTGAAATCGAAGTCTAAGGAAGAACACCCTGCCATTTTAGCTAAGGTGTTGCAAAGGGCTAGGGAGTACAAGCTAAAAATGAATCCAAAGAAATGTGTGTTTGGAGTTGCATCAGGGAAATTGCTAGGGTTCATAGTTAGCAAGCGGGGGATTTAGATGATCCGAATGAAGTGAAGACCGTCATGGAAATGCCACCGCCTAAGAACATCACTGAACTTAGAGGGTTGATTGGGCGTTTGTAGTTTATTCGAAGATTCATATCTCAACATTGAAAAAGATGCCGCCCGTTTTATGAACTGTTGAAGGCGGAAGCTAAATTTGAATGGAACGAACAATGTCAAAAGGCCTACGAGGATCTTAAGGTTTATCTATCTAATCCCCCGATTCTGCAACCACCTGTCCGTGGGAAACCCTTGATATTATACATTTCTGTTATTGATGACTCCCTAGGAGCTGTCCTGGCTCAAGTGGATGACGAAGGAAGAGAAAGGGCAGCATACTACCTTTCTTGGTTGTTCAATCCTACTGAATCTAAGTATACTACCATGGAGAAGACCTGCGTAGCGTTAGTATGGGTAGCTCAGAAACTCAAACACTATTTTCTTGCCCATGAAGTTAAGTTGATCTCCAGAATGGACCCAATCCGTTACCTCTTAGAAAAGCCCGTCCTTTCTAGCAGATTAGCTCGCTGGCAAAGCTTCCTTTCTCAATTCGATATCACCTTCGTTGTTCAGAAAGCGATCAAGGGATACGCGATTGCCGAACATCTTGCTCATTCTCCTATCCCTCGCACTGATTCAATCCAGGACGAATTTCCTGACGAACACTTGGCCGTACTTACTCATCTCCCCTTTTGGTCTCTTCATTTTGACGGTGCTCTCAATTCTCAGGGCCATGGAATCGACGCCGTTCTCCTCACTCCGGAAGGAGTAACCATCCCCATCGCTTACCAACTCTCTTTTCCTGCCACGAATAACATAGCCAAGTATGAGGCTCTCCTTGCCGAACTGAAGCACACCTATATCATGGGCGCACGATACCTAAACATCATAGGAGACTCTCGGTTGGTGCTGCGTCAAGTTCTTTCAACTTACCGCACCCGTGACCCTAAACTCAAGCCCTATCAAGATTTGGTCACGCTCTTGGCTAGGAAGTTCCGCAAACTGATCTATATTCATACTCCTCGTTCTCAGAACATTCTTGCCGATGCACTTGCATCGCTTGCTTCTTCCCTTTCTTTCCCCCTAAGTCGTGCCACTGAGACCATCGTGGTCCAGCGGTTAGACGCTCCTTCCCTTCAGGATCCTTGGTTCGACCACCTTAGGAAATCTGTAGAGAGAAGCTGAGGGAGAATTTGAAGAAGTATCATTGACTGAGCTTGAGGAGATCATAGAAGAAGAGGAATTGCCGTGGTATTATGAAATAGAGCAGTATTGTAAGGATGGATCCTTCCCAGAGACGGCAAATGCCGAGCAGCGCAAGGCCATTAGAGGAGTCGCCTCTAGATACACGATTGTCGTAGGAGAATTATATAGGCGGGCTCTCAACAGAGTTCTTATGAGGTGTTTAGATGACGATGAGGCTTGGAAGGTCGTTGAAGCAGCTCACGCAAGTTAGTGTGGATGGCACGTTAATGGGCAAGCTTTGGCGAAGAAGATTCTTAGGCAGGGCTATTACTGGCCAACCCTAGAAGAAGACTGTTCCACCTATGTCCGTAGGTGTCTTCAATGCCAGCTTCATGCCGACAAAATCCACGCTCCTGGTTCCTCTCTTCATCCTCTCTCTGCTCCTTGGCCATTCTCCATGTGGGCTTTTGATATTGTAGGCCCACTAGGTGATCCGAACTCCCCAGGTTAAACAAAAATCTTTCATTCTGACTGCTACGGAGTACTTCACCAAGTGGGCGGAAGCTGAAGCTTATGCAGAAATCAAAGCTACCATAGTATGCCGCTTCATCCTCAAGAATATCATCTCGCGGTTTGGAGTGCCAAGTGATATCGTCACCGACAACGAGCCTCAATGTTTGTCTCAAGAGCTCCAGGACCTCTGTAAGAAATTTCACATCTCATTACATCACTCATCACCATACTACCCTCAAGGTAACGGCCAAGCTGAGGCCACGAACAAAACCCTTCTTAAAATCATTAAGAAAACATGCGAGTCACACAAATTTGCTGATTGGGCCGATAAATTGATAGAAGCTTTATGGGCTTATCGCACCTCCGTCCATACTCCCACGGGGCAAACTCCTTTTGCTCTCACTTATGGGATGGAGGCGGTACTCCCGTACGAGATCTTGATCCCTTCCCTAAGAGTGCAGCTAGACAAAGAACTCAATCTCGACGAACATCGAGAGGCGTTGTTAGTCCAACTGGAACTCCTAGATGAGAAGAGGCTTAACGCGGCCAATCACGTCTCGGTTTATCAAAAACGTGTCTCGCGCCATTTTCAAAATAAGGTTATTGAAAGAAAATTTCAAGTGGGTAACATAGTTTTGAAACGTAAATTTATCAGATCAGTAGGTCCTAGGTCTAAGTTGCAACCCAATTGGGAAGGGCCGTTTATGATTAAAGAAATCTATCCTGAGAACGCGTATCGTCTTGTTAATGCGGAGGGTGAAGAATTGCCAAATCCGTGGAATGGGTTGCATTTAGAACGCTTTTATCTATAGAGTCAAGCCAGTAACGGCCCGATGGCGGGGTGTTCCTCCACTTGATCATGAAGGGAGGTCCCCGGTTCATCATTCACACACTACACGACCCCCGTGGTTCGGTTTTCCTTTTTTATGCAACACCGTTTCTCCCTTGGCCATGCCTAGGGGCAAGTGAAAATCCTTATTTTTTTTCTCTTTCGACTGAAGATAGGGGCAAGTGGTGAATAAGGGGGCGAGAACTGATCTAGACACCCTGATAAAAAGGAAGGTCTCAAATAGGGGCAGTCCGTTATGACCTGATTTCGCATTCGCAAAAACAAAAGAAAGGAAAGAAATAAGAAAGGGGTAAAATCAAAGACAAAAGCTAAAAGCTCATTCAAAAGCTCGAAGCTCGAAAGTCTAATGCTCCCAAAAGAAAATGAAACTAGGCATAGCAAGAGTGGCAGTACAGTTTCCCTGCGGGACGTCATGAGCCCGGTCGTATGCGTGCCTAGAGCGGATGTAGGTTCGATGATGGACACAAAGTCCCGGCGCAACAGACCAAATTCTTTGAAAAGGGGTTGTCGCGAGAAGAACTCAAGCCCTAAAAACCTCTATACCTATTGCTGGCTTTTCTATCAAATTCTCTTTTATTTTCAAGGACTGGATCGTACCCCGGGTATGGCCTCGGTAGAGGCACCGTTAAGCAGAATCGGACCCCGGTCATGGGTGGTCACCATAACGCACGTTGAACCCGGGAAACCCCTAATGAGATATGAAGGTCCCCCGTCGTCGGGTTTGCGCTTGCTTCAAAATCTAAAAAAATCAAATATTTCAAAATAAAAAAACCAAATATTTCAAAATCCAAAAAAACTAAATATTTCAAAATCTAAAAAATTCAAATATTTCAAAACCAAAAAAATCAAATATTTCAAAATAAAAAAACCAAATATTTCAAAATCCAAAAAAACTAAATATTTCAAAATCAAAAATAAATTAAATATCCTCAAAACCACAAAAATATTTTCATCTTCATGATTTGCATTCATGGCATGCATTGCACTCATTTTCCTTTGTTATTTGCCTATTTAATAAGGCTTACCCCCTTGACCAAAAATCAAGAACCGGTCATTTCCTAACTTGCTACAGGTAAGGGGTTAAGTCTAAAACAGATTTAATCTGTTTCTTTATTTATGTGTGTGCAGGGGCAGGTTGAAGACAAGATTCAGCATTTCTATCACTGAACGGTCCCCTGGAGACCGTTTTATTCTTTCCAACGGTCAACGTCAGACCGTTCCATTATGCACACGGCCTCATCCAGACCGTTCCAATCTCTAGCACCCTTCAAAAATCAACGGTCCTCACAAGACCGTTCATAAACCACCATGGTTCATTCTTGACCATTCTATTCTGTCCATGGTCCTTCGATAGACCGTTCAACTCTTATGAGGTCCCTGTTCTAAACTCTGTCGTTGATCTTGTACACGGTATCGGTATGGCCGTTCAATTCTATGGGACGGTTATATTTTAACCGTTTATTCAACTGAGCGGTCTGTGTATGGCCGTGTTCATCCTGAGATCCTACCTCCAGCTCATTCAATCACATGTAAGAAAGGCCAAACACAAATCAACCCAATCATCAATTTTATTCATTCAAATGCAAACATTCCTAAACATAAGTCTCCATATCAACATCATGAAAACAAGAAAATCACTCGATCCTCAAACGGGCATCCCCGCGAGGCCTAATCTCTCTCACGTATGCCTGGTAGGCCTCCTGGAGCTCTGTCACCTCCTCCGATAGGATGAGCACCCTACTAACCTCCCACATGATCAGGGCGTTCCTGACCGCCTGCTAGTCCTCCTCTGACCCGAACCTCCTCGCCTATAGTGCGGGAAGATGGGGTAGCGCTGGAAGTGTAGTCTGGGGTAGCCCAACCTGAAGGAAGCACCAATGAGGGTTGTACATCGCCAGAGCAGTCTCGCCCACGAGCCTCAAGTCCAAGCCAGGCCTCCTACGAAGCCTAAGAGTAGTGCCGAGGAGGAAAGGAGGGCGCATCACGAACCGATCCAGGGGCAAGGTGTTGATGTAGAGGCGCCACTCATCCCTCGTCTTCTTATTTGTTGTCCTACACACCACCTCCTGAGAGAACCTGAAAGGACCACTAATGAAGAACAAAGGATGGCTCCCGAAGATCCGGCTAATCGAGGTGACATCTTCCCTAGGAGTGAACTTCATCCTAACACCCATCCAACACTCTAGGAGAATCATAGAGCCAAATAGTGGCCCCCCAAGAGTAGCTGAGCTAAGACCCTCATATAAGTAGGCAAGGACGGACTGGGAGATGGAAAGACCCTGCCACAGACCACTGATGGTGCTAAGAATGGGGATATCTAAGACGTGGTCGGCGGAGGGGAAGAGTATGGCCCCGCACAAACAAATGGAAACGGCCTTAGCTATGGCCTCGTACCACCCACACTTATTCTTACAATGTGCTATCACCCACTGGCTAAGAGGAAGGAGATGGATCTGGTGAGGGCCCACTATGGTGCGAATGTCCTTGCTGCTAGGTATAAACTCTCTAAGATAAGGGAAGGATCCACAGGGGCAACAGTGTGACAGACTAGATCCTCCTCGCCCACCTTGGACCTAGGGAAAGGACAAGTAGGTCTCCACCTCCTCTAGAAGGATGGTAGCCTCGAAGATGGGAACATGAAAGTGTGGGTCTGGGGGTGCCATATCTCTATCAAGGCTGAAATGTTGTGCCAATCTAAAGAGAGCTTGGGTAGTTCTTGGCTAACACTAGAAGAGGATGAAGGTGCCAGGACTAAGGATGATGTCACAGATATGGGTAACTCGCGGATCATGGGAGCCATCCACTTAAGGTGGAGTATCGTCTAGGGCCTGGGAGAAGCTGAAATGAAGAAAAGAGGAAAGAGAGGAAGGACATATAAGCTTTTGAAGGAATGATTGAATTGAAATTGAATCAAAGACATAACTTACCTCTCTCATGGGGCTAGAGCTCAAATGCCCCGGGATGGTAGTCAACCGTTGTAGCACGCCGTGCTCCTTTCTAGTCGGCATTGGACCTTGGTAAGCCACCTCTCCCATGGAGCTCCCTTTAAGGGCCCTCTTCATAATGATTTGAGGAAGATTGAGAAGGATTTCAAGGCTTGAAAGAGGATTGATGTGTGAAGAACGAATTTGAAGTCCCCTCTTACTTATAGAACTTGGTTAGAGGCCTAAACCCACTAGAATTAAGGTTGGATAAGTTCTAGATCGGGTTAGGATAGAGTTTGGGCTGGTTTGGGGCGTCTATCCTTCGGTTAGGACTCTCCAAGAGAGTCCCGTTCGGGCTTTCAGGGTGTATCTGTACACGGTCTAACGATAGACCGCTCTGCACAATGAACGGTCTGATGGAGACCGTTCAGAAGTCTTCTACATAGTTCGAATCCTAGCATTTGCACGGTCTCAGAGAATCCGTCTTGTCCTACACATGGTCAAATCTTAACCGTTCTATACTTTGAACGGACAATAGTGGACCGTTTATTTGCATCTGTCCGTTCTGGCTGAATTGCTCTCAATGGTCTAAAGGTAGACCGTGTAGGGTGTTGGAGCAGTCCTCTGCGTGACCGTTTGGAAATCTGAAACCTTGTTTTTGATCCTTTGGCACCAATGTCACTCAACCTGTAGTCGTCTCTCTCTACCACTCGTTGTTTGGCGTCTCTCTCGAACTGTTTGGCGTCTCTCTCTAACTATTTGTCGTCTCTCACTCACTATTTGGCATCTCTCACTCACTGTTTGGCGCCTCTCTCTCACTGTTTGGCGTCTCTCTCACTGTTAGGCACCTCTCCCTCACTGTTTGGCATCTCTCTTGAACTGTTTGGCATCTCTCTCTCACTCGTGGTCTTCTCTCTCACCCACACGTAGTCGTCTCTCTCTATCACTCGCATCGTGTCGTCTCTCTCTCTCACTCGTGCCCATCTCACTCGTGTTGGTTTAGGAGTCGTGGTTAGTTAGTTAGTGTCAAGCATTTGCATCTCATACATTCATCCACAAAATCAAAACAAAAGCATACTATATCACTATCATATCCACATGTGTACAAAGTCAGCTCAAGTACAAAAGTAAAGCCTGTCCCTCTCCCTCCTGCCTGTCGCTATCCCCTGCCCCCCCCATGCCTCTTCGATGGCGGGGCCACCAGAGAGCTCACCTCCTCTCAAGGTCGTCGGCGCCGCTCCTCCTCCTCGTTCCTCCGGAGACCAGAGGAACCCGTAAATAACTCTTGTAGCAGCTACTATGTGTGCCGCTCGGGGCACCGCTGCGCTCTGGCCTCCGATCTTCTCGAATGCCCGAACCTCGCCTCTCAGCTCGACTGCCTCTAATCGAGCCCGCTCTGACTCTACACGAGCCCACTCCGCCTCGGCTCGGTAAAGGTCCGCCTCCGCCGCCCGTGCTCTAAGAAGCTCCGTCTCCACCGTCCTGGCGCGGGAGCGCTCCATCTCTACAAAAAGGCGTGAAGCCTCTGCTACGTCTGCACGTAGAGCTGCGGCCTCAGCACGGAACCGCTCCATGTCCTCCCGCAGTCGAGCGGCCTCGCCCAGTGACGCGGTCAGCTCGATCGTCTGCATATGCACACATCATGGTCAGTCAATTGCATTTCATAATCATAAGCATTAAAGGGAAAGTGTAGTGGTTACTTACCCTCTCGGCGAGAGCCGCCTCTGCCCGTGCGACCATCCTCGCGAACTCGGCATCCCGCTCGGCACGGTCTGCAGGGGTCTGTGAGGAGGAAGAAGGTGTGTCGGTCCTCTGGCGCTGGGCTCCCTCAGCTCGCTGCATCCAAACTCTAGGTCAGTCACATGCATAATCATAATCATTTGCATAATTTAAGAGTTTAGGGTTTAAGGAAACTCACCAGAAGGCTCAGGGCCTGTCGTGCCTCATTCCGCTCCTGGATGGTCGAGTGGAGGAGTCCTTGTAGCTTTGCAATCCTCCCCTCGGGGTCAATCTGCATTTAAGAAGTCTAAACATTAGTGCATAGTCATATAGAAAGCATAATAGAAAGCATTTAAGTTTAGAAAGTCGTACCGGTCGGCGGGCACCACGGAACACCTGGTCCCTGTAGTGCCGGGCATAGGCCGTGTAGTAGGCCTCCTCGCTGTCCGCCCGGGCGGTCACCACCCGCCTGCGTGTTGCCCAATCCGCAACCTGCTCTGCGGCTCGCTCCCTCCTATCTACCACCGTGGCTATCCCTTGAGGGTGTCGCCCGACGCGCTCCTCCGGCTATTCTGGTGCCGGGAACTCGACTGCTAGCTGATGGACGTCGGTCGTCCTCATCACCAGTCGGTAGTAGAGTGGCTCCACTACGTTCATGCAGTGCAGCCACACATCTCGACCGGAGTAGGCGAGGGCCGCCACTACCCATGGCTGACCCTCGTGCCCCTCGCTTGCGTAAGATGTCCACCGAACCTGTCCATCAAATAGGAAAATTGCATCAGTATCATAAGCATATAGATTGCATTTAGTTAAAGAGTTTGAGTTTAGAGTCGTACCGAAGCGAAAGGTAGTGTGTCTAGGTCATCCTGGATCCCCTGGACCTGTCTCTGAATGGACCCAGTCTCTCGCGGAGCCGTCCACCTCCTGGCGATGGGTCGTCACGCCGGATATGTCTTGTCTCCTCTCCCGATCCCACATAGGTACACGTAGGCCCACACCTACATTGCATTTCATCAAATGTCAGCATATAGTACTTATAGGAGTCATATAGCTAATTGCATAAGAGTCAGAGTCATACCTGGAGTAGAGGAGAGAAGCCCCCGAGCATCGTCTGCCGGCTCGTAGAGCTGAGGGTGTCGAACAGGAAGGCGAGGACTGCCACTCCCCAGGCGTAGTCCCTGACGTGCCCCAAGTCCTCGAGAAGGGGAAGGAAATGGTAGCTGATCACGTCAGCCCGCGTCACGAACAACAGTCGGCCAAAGAACTGCATCAGGAAGCGTCTCAACACTCGATCCACCTCGGGTCCCACTGCAGCAGCTACTCTCGGCCGTGCCAGCTCTACCGGTCTCTATAAATGCTGCTCGGGCAGCTCGCATGTCGCTATCCCCGCTCGCCGTAGCCCGAGGCTATCCTGTAGCCTCTCCCTCGTGAAAGTCGTAGACTGCCGCTCCGGGTGCAGCACCTCCAAGCCCAGCAGCTCCTGGGCCAGCTCCTGGTAGTCAGGGTAAGTCACCCTGCTAACCGGAGTCCCGTGCACGCGCAATCCGGTGATGCGCGCAACGTCCTCCAACATGGGGACCATGTGGCCCCACGGGAAGAGGAACATACAGCTCACTGGATCTCAGCGGTCATGCAGAGCATAGAGGAGCGGCGTGTCTAGCCGGCTAACCTCCACGCACAGGAACTCAGTGAAACCCATTGTCCTGAGCCTCTCCCACTGAAAGTCTGGCAGTGCGAGATACACTGCTCGGACCTGCAGTCAGGAGATCCGAGTCCTCCGCTTTCCCTGCGTACATTTAGAATATTACATTTCATTTTAGGATCTTGCATTTTCATTAGTTAATAATTCACTCTCTGCTCACTGAACGGTCTCATATGAGCCGTTTTATCCAACAAATGGTTGGGTTTCAACCGTCCCAATTACTCCCTTCAGAAGTTCACGGTTCCCCACGGACCGTTCTGCCCTATCCACGGCCCTGTGAGGACCGCTCTTCTATCTGGTGCTTACCCTGGAACGGCCCATTCTTATTCTTGGCCGTTCAATAATCGCACCGTCCCCATCTGACCGTGTTTTTCCCCTTTCAAGCCCCTAGTCATCTGGATTTGCACGGTCTATTGTCCAACCGTGTGGATGTCAACGGTCTGGTCATAACCGTTCTATTCTTGGATGTTTTATGTCCTGAACGGACAAAGGTAGGCCGTTCTACATTCCCACGGTTTGATGGAGACCGCTCCGTTCTTTAATGTTTCATGTGCTAAACGGACCAATTCTGGCCCGTCCTAAGTTTTCACGGTCTGATGAAAACCGTTCTATTCTCAGGCTTTTCACATTCTGAACGGTCCAATCTAGGCCGTCCTTGGTTTCCACGGTCTTCCTCAGACCGTCTGTTTCTGTCGGTTCAACTCCTTTTTTAATGGCCACCCATGGGCCGCGTCAAGGTTGAACGGTTCTATTTGAACCGTGTCGTTTGGTTGAGCGGTCACTGTAAGACCGTCTTATGGCCGTCGTCCCCAACGACGTTTAAACCCCTCCCCGCCAGCGGTGGGAGCCCATGGGGCCTCCCAACCGGCCCTAATGGGGTTGTGAGCCCCTCCTCTACCCATCTAAGCTACATGCATGGATTTAAAATTGAAAATGAGGAGGGTTTTTAGGCGGCCTACCTCGTCCGTCCTCAGTGGCCTCTCCACCACCGCCATGGGTTCCACCGGTGCCTCCCCGGCATCTCCTTCTTGGGCCACGACCGCTCCCTCCTCAACAACGGGTGGTACGGCTTCTTCCTCGGCCGCGGGCGATGGCGCGGCGTTCTCCTCCTCGGTGGCCGCCGACAGCGGCCCTTGGCTTCTTTCACAGGCCATGAGACGGAGATGACGCCTTGACGATTGATGTTTGAACCGCATGCAGACTAGGGAGACGGGGGGAGAGTGGAGAGAATAGTTTGAGAGTGAGAGGGGTAGGAGATGGAGAATGGGGTGATGGCGTTATTGGCTCCTCCGTTGGTTACGGTGGAGGGAAGAGGAGGAAGAAGAAGGGTTTTTATTTTTTTTAAACCAACGGTAATTACACGGTCTATCGATAGACCGTGTAGATACTGAACGGTCTCTAATGTGATCGTTTAAACTTTAACAATGCTCTTCTATGGGACAGCCATAGGATGGCCGTCCAGTTGGTTGAACGGCCTCATAATGGGCCGTGTAGATTCATGATTGTATTCAAATTGGTAATGTTTGAACGGCCCCATATGGTCCGTTTACATCTTGGAACGGTCTGGTACTAAACCGTTCATATGTTGAAATAATGGTGAAGGATGTTTTTTGCTGCACTATATGATTAAGTGGTTGAATTCTTTTTTGGCTTAAATGATTGTTTCATGATGAAATATTGCAAAACCTATTCATGATTTCTTTGCAGCATCTTTTCAATTTGCCATTTCGCCTGCACAAGTAAGTCAGGTATGGCCTTCTGTCCCTATATCCCTTATTGCATGACTATATGGTATTATGCTATATTATCTCGACAACCAGTTGGTTATCTACGTGTTCCAGGATCTGATGTTCCCCTATAACAAAAACAATGATGATCGAGGTTTATGTGTTTAATCATCGGATAGGCCGTTAGGTTGGGAAAATTTGGGGACGATGATTCTATCTTGCACGCCGTGGTTGCGGATAGTATCTTGACCCTGATTCTCTCAGTCTAGCAATACTATTCTCGAGTTTTTTCTATTTTGTGGCTTTCTTTGCATTTGTTTTAATGATTTTTTTATTTTAGCCCAGCATGCATCATACGCATCTTTTGAGCATTCACGACCCATGGTTTGTCTGAAAATGTCCTGTTTGTGATGGATAATTGTATGTTCATGGTTTTGAGTAAGAGAAAATATTCCACTCAGACTTGGAAGGTTTTCTCTGGTCTGTTCACTTGGTTTGATTCACTGAAGGTCCCTGTCTGGAGTTTTAGTCCGTTCCTTTACTTTTTTGCTGCTTATTCTGGTCCCCTCATTGGTCCTAGGGATTGTGTCCCCCAAGAGGTTGATCGTGTGTTTCCTTTTATTTAGTTAGTTCCTCCAGACTGGTGTCGTTTTGGTTCGATCATTCCTTGTGTTTGATTCGGAGTTTTCTGGAAGATTCCTATTGCTCGTGGACGAGAAAACGGGTGTCTTTTATCTTAACGCCCGCTTTTCAGTCCGTTCCGCTTCATTTCCGCTTCATCTCCATGTTCCATTTCACTTTCGCTTCACCTCCGTTCGCTCCCCTACAAAGAGGACGTTAAGGAGGGGCATCTATGGCACCCATTTTGTCACGCCCCGACGCGAAATATCGAGACGCGAACTAGTTATAAACAAGCGTGTCGATCAGAGCATGTAAAATTTTATTTCTAAAGACAGAAATGAATGAGAAAATGATACTTTTATTCCATTAAAATGAAGTTTACATCACTAATTCATAATCCATAAAGGCAATTATAAACTTCCAATCCAAAATACACCATTCTTGTAAAAACACTAATGATATACATAAACCTAGGTAAAAAGGAAAATCACTCTCTCACACTTGTCCATTCCCTTGTTCATTTTCATTTCCTGCAACAATTAATTAAAACGTAGGGTGAGCTAAAAGCTCAGTAGGATTTTATATCTCTAAGAACCAGGCAATCTTTAAGTATTAACAATTTAAGTAATTTTCTAACTTGTATCGGGAAGTGTATAAACATGAATGAAATTTTCAAGTAATTGAGACAATATGATATCAAGAAGAATTTTTAAGTAATAACTTTGAACAAGTAAAGAATTTCATGTAATTGGCCATTTCACGCAAGTCAAGTAATTCATGTAATTTTCAAGTAATCATGTAAACAAGTAACAAGTACGAATAGTGGAATGTCGTAAAATTTAGCAAGTCATGCACTTCGGTGCAATGCCACACCGTGGTCAATCAACTCCCATGGGTACAAGTACTTTCGGGCGCTCCTCCCAGGACCAGACCGGGCCCCATTAATACCATGCATTGGGTCGATGGATCATAAGATCCCAAGTACGTTTAGACATTCACTTCAAACTATGGCCAATGAATTTCAAGAATAAACTCGTTTGTAAAAAGTACAGATCTGACAAAAATTTCAGAAGTTGAAAGAGAAGTGAATAATAATTTTAAGGCATCATGTTTAACGACATTAAGTCGTGGAATTCAAGAAAGAACGGTAACTATGAAGAAAATTCAAGTAATTAGAGTTTAATAGAATTAATTTAATTCCACGGTTTAATCGTGTGTGCATTTGGTTTACAGTGTTTAGACATGTTTACAGGAAGTTTTTGTACATTAGCGATGCATTAGTTTAGCCAAAACGGTGATTTATTATTATAAAAATCAAAATTTATGAAAATAGATTTTTATGCCGAAAATGATTCTATCTTGCTGAAAATAATTTTAACATGCTGAAAATAATTTTCATATGTTACTTTACTGATAAGATGATAAAAATAAATTTTTCATGCTGGATTTAATTTTAACATGCTGAAAATTAATATTTTACATGCTAAAATTAATACTTATCATGTTAAAGTAATTAACTTACTGATAGGATGATAAGATAAGTTTACCATGCTGATTACAGAAATTCTCTGATAACAACATAAATTTTTATCATGCTGAAAATCATTTTTCTATATTTATTTATAAATTATTTGATAGGAAAATAGAATTATCATGCTGAAAAATAGTTTTAATATATTAAAAATAATTCTAACATGCTAAAAATAATTCTAACATGATGGAAATAATTTGATCATGCTGGAAGTAATTTTATCATGCTGGAAGTAATTTTCATGCATCAATTTACTAATTATTTAATAGGAAATTAGGTTTAGCTGGCACAAAAGATAGTTTTAAATAGATTTTAACATGCTGAAAATAGTTTTTATATCTCAGTATGAATAAAATAATTTTATCATGTTGGAAGTCATTTTTAACATGTTGGAAATATTTTTCATGCATTAATTTACTAATATGGTTATAAATAGATTTTTACATGCAAAAATAATTTTATTCTACAAAAATAATTTTTTTACATGTTGTAAGAATTAAAACATGCTAATATTGCCTTTCCTTACTTTTGGTGACTAAATGCATACAATTAACGTAGATTTCCAAATGATATAGTTCCTATTGTATAGTGACTTAAGTTTAGTCCCACATTAGAAGTTACAAAAACTTCCTTGACTTTATATGTTGGAGAGCTCACCCTTGGGTCAGGACCCAAGGGACATAGGATGTGGGCTCGAGTTGTGAGTTGAATACCTAGCGCGACTTTGAAGATTACGATATTTTTTTTTGTGAACGCGCTAGCTTATGCTAGCGCGACCTTGAAGATCGCGCTACCCGAGGGTAGCGCGTTTTTGGAAATATAAACATATTTTAAAATTTTGTGTTTGACCCCGGAGGGCGGGAAAATACTCTGTATGGACGCGCTATGTCGGGCCAGCGCGTTCAGAACGCGCTACTAAGGTATAGCACGTTCTCGACCTGATGAAAAAACGGGAATACTCCTCCAATAAAATGATCATAACTTGCTCATTTCATAACGAAATTTAATAAATGAGCTATCAATGGAAAGAGGATAAAAAAACGAACAAGATGGCATAATTTAATTAGAGTTTAGCCTGAGAGACACCTACCTTTTTTCCGATCTAAAAAAATATCCCCAAATACCCTTTGATCTTCCAAATCTTCCTTCAAATCTCCACTAATCTTCGCAGCAGCATAACCTTTACCTCCAGGGATGATTTGAGGGTCGAATATGGTTCTATTTATTGCCAAAACTTGGCCAAATTTGTCAAGATTCCATGCCTAACAATGCCAAACTTTCTAACTCTGAATTAGAAGAAATTTCTAATTTTTCTTCTTAACCTAGCCTCCATTTGGTGTGAAACCAATGTAAAAATGGATGGTCCAAGGTGGGCTGTTAGGTAAGGGTCAATTTTTGTGCCAAACTTCTAGAAATGGGGTTATTTTAATCCCTTAAATTATATATTAAACATGTGTTACGAATTTAAGGTTAATTTAACCATTATTGAATCCTTCAACCATTAATTCAGCCCATTATGGATTATCCAATGGGTCAATTGTAATCCTAATCTATTATATGGACTTTATTGGGCTTTCTATGATTTATCTAAGGTTTAAATCATTTAATCTCTATTTACTTCTAGTTAATTCCAGTAAATTCAATAAACTAGTTTATTTCATATAGTAAAAATGTAATTTAATTATTTCATAAAAATTTTAATTCCATAATGAAATTGAAAATTTTATTTCTCATTTTTAATTATCGGGTTTCTACACATTTTTTACCTATGAGTTGTGTCATCTCTTTTATCATCATTTGTTGATGCCTCGAGTTATCCATTACTCATTGGGCTATTTTCAGGCACGCTTTTGGGCCTATTTTATGGGTATCTCCCTCCCTGGCAAGGTTTGTTCTCAGGTTCGGGCTTAATGGACCTCGATTTTGCTTGGTTTTGGGTTAATTAGGCTCATTTATCTCATTTTATCAAATTTCAAACGCCCAGGCTTTACACGGTCTAACGACCGGCCATTCAGTCAATGAACGGTCTTCTTTAAACCGTTTACGGATTTATTGGATATTTATCTAATTTTCTGAATTTCCACCGACAAGCCTTTGCACGGTCCCGGTTCAGCCGTTTAATACCAGTGAACGACGTGGCTATAGACCGTTCAATCTCCCAGAGTCCTAAGCCGGTTAGTTTTTCAAATAATTATCTATTTATCCTATTTTTCTCGATTTATCGCCGACAGGTGTACACGGCCTAGCATTGGACCATTCAATTCACTGAGTGGTCTAGCAGCAGACCGTTTTATCCTGAAGAGTCCAACGCCATGACAGTCGATCAGTTCGGTGGATAATTGGATGATTTTCCATTTTTATTTATTTATCACCGACAGCGTTGGACGATCTAGCAATAGACCATTTAATGGTCTGGGCGGTCTATCGAGAGACCGTGTACATGCTCGATAACCGTGGATTGCATGGATTTTCTCTCTCTATCAGTGGTTGAACCCTTGACTTCCTCCGCCATTTTCTCCGCGGTTTCTCAACCAAATGAGATGCCGTTTGATCCTGGTGGAAGATAAAAGGTTTATCAACAAATTTGGTTTTATCATCTCGGATTAATATTCACTGGAAAATCCAATTTCGAGATTGGACTTTCAAGAGTCTATAAATAGCACTCTAGTCCAAGCTTGAAAAAGGGGGGAGATCCAACGTCGATGGCGAAGCCCTGTCAAACTTTTGAACGAGCTGTAGCAAGGGAGGGAGGCTTTCTACGTCCTTTAAGCCTCCGGTTTCAGGGAGTAGTCGTTGTTTTGAGTCCTAGTCTTAGTCTTTTGGTTCTTTCTTCCTCCATTGCATGCTCCTTTCATCTTCTCTTCCTACGTTTTTGCATTGCTTCATATCATTTCACACCTTCCCATTCGTTTTGATGCCCTTTAGGGGTTTAAAAACCTCCCATGTATCGCCCATTCCATGATATCGTGTTTATTTTCCATTCTTTTCTGTAGTTACTACACATTTTCAGGCTAATTTGGGTTTTATTTTTGTGTTCTTCACGTTGTTTTGCAGGTCAGCATCCACAACCAGAAAAAGCGGGAATATAGACGGAAAATTCAGACGAAAAATTTTCCGTCAGAATATCCGTCTGAAATGCAGACGGATATTGTCGATCAGAATATCCGTCTGAAATTCCAACGTTATTTACAAGAAACAATATATCGTCTGCATTTAGTCTGAAATACAGACGAAATATTATAGATGGTCAGAATTACAATCTGAAATTTGTAACGGAATAATTTCCATCTAAAATCCGTGGGAAAAATTTTATTTTCCCCAACACACGCACGACCCTCTCACCGTGCCTCTGTGTCCGGGAGACCGTCACCCACCCTAGCTCCCGCCTCATGTTGTCTTCCTCCGGGTCTCCCTCGGCGATCGGAGATCAGTGACGGCGGCCGCTCCCCTCCGACGATCGACGATCGGCGATGGCGGAAGCTCTCCCTCCGGCGCCCAGGTATCCCTCCGGCGGCCCTCTCCCTCTCTCACCGTTTCCCTCTCCCACTCTCCCTCTCTCATCGTCGATCTCTCTCCAGTGGCCTTCTCTCTGGCACTCTCCCTTTCTCACCTGCCCTCTCCCTCTGACCGGCGCTCTCCCTCTCCCACTCTCCCTCTACAGCCCTCTTCTCCCTCTCCGGCCCTCTCCCTCTCTCTGCGGCGGTCGTCGTCATCGTCACCAGGGCCCGCCTTCTCTCCCTCTCCCGCCCTCTCTCACTCTCACTGTCACACACGCACACACGCACAGGCGTGAACAATGGTGTTTTTTTTTTGGTTCGGGATCCATCTGGAGGGTTTGGTGGGGGGTCAGTAGGAGGGGAGGGGCTGCCAGTGGAGGGGGTCACTGGGGGGAGGGGGTTGCGGTGGATGGGGAGGAGGGGGGTTCCGGTGGGTGGGGGGAGGGCTAGGGGATGCGGGGCCAGCAGGAGGGGGGTCGCTGGGGGGAGGGGGGAGGGGCCAACAGGGATGGGGTGCGCTGGGTGGGGGGGAGGGGCCAGCAGGGATGGGGTCGCTGGGGGGAGGGAGGTACACTGGGTGGGGGGGAGGGGCCAGCAATAGGGGGGTTCCGGTGGGTGGGGGGGAGGGGGAGGAGCAGCAAGAGGTGGTCGCTGGGAGAGGGGGGTGCGGTGGGTGGTGGGGAGGGGGGAGGGGGAGGTGCCAGTAGGAGGGGGGCTCCGGTGGGGGTGAGGGGGGAGGGGCCAATAGGAGGTCTGGGAGGGGGTTTCCGATGGGTGGATTAATTAATTATTTTTTATTTTATTTAATATATTTTTGTATTCATTATAGGATAATCGGTCGAGAGGAAGGGAACGAGAGATTCGAAGATTCTTTTACAAATAAACAGTAAGTAAAAATTTAATTTCAGACAGATATATGTTGTTTCATTTTTTTAATTTATGTAATCTTGTTTAGATTTATTGTTAGGATGTCTTGTTTTTTTTTTTGATGAATACTTTTTTTAAAGCAAAACATCAATCCCACTAGCTTCTCCCTAGTTCGTCCCCGTACTAGCTCATACCATACTGTGCATACTCTACTCTGATACCACAATGTTATGACTCAATTCAACCCTTGTAAGATATTGTCCGCTTTGAGTTGAGCCCACATAATTTTATCCCCAAAAGACACCTTCCAAGTTATGGATTCAAATCCTGCATATGTAGCTCATTAACTTCTAACTAGTCTAATTCATTCTTGTCTCAACCCCCATCCATAATGGTAGCTTCACTCCATGGCCACTCTACTCCAGTACTTCTTGTCTAGCTAACCCTTTCTACAGGTAGCTCTCTCCTCCTACATGACTCGCGACTAGAACACTACAACAATATCATGACCCGATCTAACCCTTGTGAGGTATATGCTTACTCACCATCCCGGGTAAACGAAGTGTCACTAACAGTGCTAAAAAAGTCAGACAGAAAGTAGCACACAAAAGTGTAATCAGCGGGATTTAGATTAGAGATAGCGGCGATCAAAGACCAAGATGATCTAGCAAGGTCACTAGAAAGGAACAAATGGTCCTTTGTTTCAGCATGGGGCATTCGATAGTAGAGACACATAGAGCATAGGCAAACGCCGCACCTGGTGATCTGATTATTAGTTGGCACCGCCGAATGGTAGACCCTCCATAAGAAGAGAGAAGTATTTGATGGAATAAAGGAATCCCATATCTTCAAGGAAAAAGAACACAGGGATGCTGAACCAAGAGTCCTATGAAAGGAGGCAACAGAAAATAAACCGCTGCTATTGGGGCACCAAAATCTCTGATCCGACGAGTCATTAATTAATATGTTGAACACATTTGTAAACGAAACCTGTTATGTCTACAATTCTTCTGATAACAGCAGGAGAAGCTTTATGAGAAACTATAAAGCTGCTTTTATTGCTGTTAACTTTCTGATCAGGAGAATCCTCATAGTCTTTTATGAAAGCCAACAGACATCTGACGTTCTTGGATGAACCATTAGAAAACACCAATGTGTCATCGGCATACAGTAAGTGAGAGATTTGCATACTACCACGAGACACATGAAAGTGTTGAACCTTCCCACTGCTAAAAAGGCTGGCAATGCCTCTACCTAAAGCTTCTTCTGCAATGATGAACAAAGCTGGGGCCAAGGGGTCCTGTCGGACACCCCTTGTTAATTTAAAATAACCAGTTGTCCTTCAGCAGAGACTCCTCATCACACCAATCTCCATTGTCAGTTTTGATTTTGTCAATGGTCATTCTAGCTCTCCTTTGTTTCACTTGAAGATGATAGAACTTTGTGTTTCGGTCCCCTAACTGCAGCCAGCTAGCTTTGGCTTTCTGCCCCCAGAAAATTTCTTCAAGGTGAAGACATCTTCTAAGTGCAGCTTGTGCAATTTGGAGAGATACCCTGTTTCCTTCATTAGGATCTTCATCAAAATCTTTTTCAGCCTGCTTCACCTCATCCTCTGCAGTAGCTTTCTTATCAAAAATGTTGCCAAAATGTTCCTTATTCCACTGCTTTATCACATATTTGATAGCCTTCAGTTTGTGCTGGAGGACTAAAAAGGATTGTAGTGGTCGAGAGAAGCAGCATCCCAGGCCTTCCTCACTGTTGTTTTAAATTTATCATCCTCCAGCCACATGTGCTGGAAAACAAATCTGCTAGGCTTGGACTTTGGATGAGGTTGCTGGATAAGAAGCGGGGAATGATCAGAGGGTTCTCTCATCAAGTGCTTAACAGTAAGGACATGGGCTTTTTCAGCCCAACAATCATTAAACAATACTCTGTCCAGCCTGGCCTTAATGTTCCTGACCCCAATCTGATTATTAGACCAAGTGAAAGAGTTGCCCACATAACCAGCATCCATAAGACCTGGGAGAGCAACGAAGCCCTGAAATCAGTCATGGAATTGATATAGCCCATAGTGCCCCCCTTCTTCTCCTCGGAGATAAAACAACATTAAAGTCACCCCCCTTCTTCTGGTCAACTAGATATCCTAGGAATCAAACACTTTGTAAATTACTCAGGAGACTTTATACATCCTGACTTTGACATATTTGTCTAAGTTGCACACACAAGATTAGATTGTTATTTTATTAGTCATAATTAGACATCATCCAAATACTGAACACAACACATTGGTCTAGTTCTAAATAGCCCCCTCCCCTCCCCCTCCCCTGGGGCTTGTTCTTTATAAGAGAACCCACCCACCCCATTTGAACCTTGTCTTATGATGATAAGAAGATATAGAGAAATGGAATGACCACATATCTTAAGTAGTACATATATACAAAGATGTGGATAAATACAAAGAAATCAGAATTCTCTATAGCAATAGGTAAATACCCAAAAAATTCGTTTTGTGATTTAAAACTTTGTGGATTTTAATTGCATGTAAATATATTTTTAAATATGATTTTAATAGAAATTTGATGTTAATTTGACTCAAAAATGTAGATTGTTTAGCTTCGATATTCTTCATTTGAAAAATTTTATAATTTGGGTGTTATTTAATTTGATATATGCATAATGATAATTACGTTGTTATTTAATTTTATGTTATATAAATGCATGGGGTATTCCCTGTGAGCTGAGGTGCGTGGGTATGACCTAACATTACACGCACCTCAGGAGAGCACATTAAAACCGTGTCAATGTGCCTTCCCGTTCAAGACTTTGGGATTGATGTGTATGTTCTCATTTGTTTATGAGAATGTATATATCTATCTCAAAGTCTTGAATTGTCCCGTTTGGATAGTCTGTGAATGTTTGATCACACTTAGACAGTCATTTACTATATGTGTTTGTATGATTTGTTGAGAATTTCAGTTGCATCTCCTCACTCTTCTCTGATATACCATTATTGATTTTGAGTGTTTTCTTAACCACTTACTTGTAAGTGTTTAAGAAAATTTCAAAATCAATAAATATTTTTGGTATATTGGAGAAGTGTGGGGAGATGATGCCAAAATTTTCAGCAAATCGTGCAGCACATATAGTAAGTGATTGTGCGATCAAACCTTCATGGATGGGTTAAAAAGTGATAATCTAATTAATATTCCTCTTCCAACTGTAAATGGTCTATGATGAACGATGTGAGGAAAGGGTCGGGTGTAATATCATGAGTAATGATTTGAAAGTTAGGATGTGTATTGTCATTTATTGGGTGCAGGTAAAATGTCGACAAATCGTTCATGGATGTATCGTAGAATAGTTGACCGGGTGGTGTCAGATGACTTTAAGCATGGGGTTGAGAGTTTCATTCAATTTACATTGGGGAATCCAAATGTAGTAATAGATCGCGACGGTCACATTCGATGCCCTTGTTCAAGTTGTACAAACTTGAGGTGGTGTTCAACATGGGATGTGCAACATCATTTGTACACGAAAGGGTTCGTGGATGGTTATACGAATTGGACGTGTCATGGTGAGCAATTCTTGAGGTATGAGCCCGACAATATTGCAGGCACAAGTGGGTATGTGGATATGGTTGTAGATGCTGCTGGTCCTAGTTTTAATGTTCATGAGGAAGCGCCAAATAAGACACCCGGAAGATTTTATGAACTACTTAGGGACGCTGATGAGTCGCTGTGGGATGGTTGTGAAAAGCACACTCGATTGTCTGCAGTGTCACAGTTGTTGAACTTGAAATCTGAATTTCACATCAGTGAGACTTGTTTTGACCGTCTCCTCCTCTTGATCAAGAGTATGTTACCTCGAGACGAGAAGTTGCCAGAAACTTTTTACCGTGCAAAAAAGATGGGCAATGACTTAGGACTTGGATATGTGAAAATAGATGTATGTTATATTACAAAGATGATGTAGATAAGATATCATGTTCCATTTGTGGCCATGACATATTCAAACCTAAGGGGAGGTCAATTCTAAGGTAAAAGATGTACCTTACAAGGCGTTCCGATACTTCCCTCTTGTGCCTAGGCTGCAGCGGCTGTATATGTCCTCAAAGACGGCTCGACATATGACATGGCACATCGAAAGAGTACGTCGTGCCGATGATATAATCAGTCATCCTGCCGATGGTGAAGCTTGGACTCACTTTAGTCATACTCATCTTGCCTTTTCAAGGGAGTCACGTAATGTTCGATTGGGTTTATGCACAGATGGTTTTAATCCATTCGGTGGTTCAGTAGCATCTTATTCTTATTGGCCAGTGTTCATGACACCGTACAACCTTCCGCCGCACATGTGCATGAAGCGAGAAAATCTATTTTTGTCCGTAGTAATTCCTGGTCCAAAAAGTCCCGGAAAAAATTTGGACATATATCTCAGGCCGTTGATTGATGAGCTCAAAATTTTATGGACTGATGGAGTTGTTACTTATGATGCATATAGGAAGCAAAATTTTATTATGAAGGCTGCACTGATCTGGACAATAAGTGACTTCCCTACATATGGAATGCTATCTGGTTGGAGCACACATGGGAGGTTAGCATGTCCTTACTGTATGGAAGATACCAAATCATTTGTATTGAAACATGGTGGGAAAGTATGCTGGTTTGATTGCCATCGGAGGTTGCTACCAAGTGACCATCCTTTTCGAAGGCAAAAAGACTCGTTTAAAAAAAATACCGTTGAAATGGATGAAGCTAACTTGCAACGAGTGTCGGGTCTACATATGGCGTCACAGGTGCATAATTTACCAGATGTAGTACAATTGTCTGGTAGCACACAGCAACTCCCTAGTTTTGGAAAGGATCACAACTAGAACAAGAAAAGTATTTTTTGGGAATTATCTTATTGGTCAACTCTTCTTGTACGACACAATCTGGATGTCATGCATACCGAGAAGAATTTTTTTGATAATGTGTTCAATACGATCATGAATGTTAAAGGGAAAACAAAGGACAACGCCAAAGCACGTATGGATTTAAAGATGCTTTATAAACGTCCAGAACTGGAACTACAGAACGTAAATGGCAAAACTGTGCAGCCTAAAGCAACTTACGTGCTTCATGATACACAGATCAAGGAAGTGTACCAGTGGTTGAAACAGTTGAGATTCCCAGATGGATATGCATACAACATAGCCCGTTGTGTGAATGTTAATAAGGGGAAAATATATGGTATGAAAAGTCACGACTGTCATGTGTTCATGGAGAGGCTACTGCCCATTGCATTTCGTGATTTGTTGCCAAAGCAGATATGTGGAGCACTAGCTGTGATGAGTCAATTTTTTAAGATTTTATGTGCATCAGAACTCAGACTTCGGGATGTACAAACTATCCAAGAAAAAGTTGTCACAACCGTTTGTAAGCTAGAGAAGATATTTCCTCCGGCATTCTTTGATTCGATGGAGCACCTGGTCGTTCATTTGCCATATGAGGCTATCGTCGGAGGGCCAGTACAATTTCGATGGATGTATCCATTTGAGAGGTATGTGACAATTTTTGTTAACTTACAAGTCGTCCATGGCCGGTACACATCGTTGCCATCTGACTTGTTGTTGTAGGTGCATGCATGAATTAAAAATGAAAGTTCGCAACAAGGCACAGGTGGAGGGATCGATTGCTGAGGCATACATTCTTGAAGAAATTTTGAACTTCTGTTCTATGTACTTTGAGCCAGAGATTCAAACTCATCGTACTCGACCTCCACGTAATGATGATGGGGGAGTGGATGAATCGTCCGATCGGCTCTCCATATTTAAACATCCTGGACGTGCGTTCGGACGTTGCTTGACTCGCACGCTCGAAGATAGATAGTTGCACGCCGCTGAGATATATATTCTTCTGAATTACCTCGAGATTGAACCTTATGTTGAGTAAGTTCTTAACTCAAATTTCCCAAACTCAATTTACAACAGTATACTAAGTGTGAAAAGTAATTGATTTACAGCGGTCTTTTCAATTCACGTGTGGACATGACGCGGCGACATGTCGTCGTGCCTGGGAGTCTACTATGCAGTCAAGTTACAAGAGGAAAATACATGAGGCCCGAGCAAACGCTAAAAAATTGAGTGGGGGGAGTGAAGACCGACAATTGTGGAAGGCGCACCACCCTCTATGGATGAGGCATGAGGATTGGGAGATATCTTGTGACCATTTTGCCGACCCCAAGTGGATAGAAAAGTCCAAAAAAGTCAAAGCAAATAGGGCGTCAAAACAAGGTTGAAATTTGCATACGAGTGGGTCCATCTCTTATGCGGCTCATAAACAAAAATTTGTAAGTAATATAACAATTTATCTTTTTACAATTTATCCCAATATTTGACTTTTTTTTACTGTGAATTGTATAACATGCTGTGGAGCTTAATCGACCTCCGTCGTTCCTCGAGGTGTTCGACAGAACACACAAAAAGAAGGGGACTAATCAATTTGTGAGTGAGACAGCTAAGTCAGCAGCGGTAAGTTTATCTACATATGTAACTTGTACCGTTCATTTAAATCGACATGAAATTCATATGAAATTGACTAGTTATTTTATTCAATTTGTAGGAAACATATAGCAATGTAGTGACAGAGAAGTACGGGGAGGGAGACACGCAGCAGCCGGAGTTCGATCCGGTGGAGTGGGTGGCAGCAGCTGGCGTACCAAAGAAAGGCCGACTATATGGTTTTGGGGAGAGCCTAGACGCTAGCGCGATGATATCATCGTGTGCGAGTTCTAGCTCTGCCCAAACCAGTAGCAGTGCCTTCACTATATCTTCCGTTGCCCCCAGCGCTTCTGCCAGCGACATGATGTACAAGGTCCGATCGCAGATTTCTGATTTGCAGCGGCAGCAGCAGTAGTTCCAACAAGAGATCTCTAGCCAACAGGCAATCATTTTGCAGGCAATCAGTGGCCTCCTCTCCCAGGGGGGAATGGTCCCTCAGCGATCCACCACCACCACAGCACAGGCCGCACAGGTGAGTGTTTACTATATTTTTATTTTGATGGAATTTCTCAATTATGTTCATTTGAAATTTTAAAACTCCCTAGTTTTCAAAACTCACTTAGTTTAGAAGAATTGAGAAAATCCGGGGTTCGGGGGTCGGATGGCCGTGCCGATCATTCCAACATGACCTGGGAGATGAAAGTGACTTGTCAGAACCGAGGGAATCCAAATTGGATGCCCGGTTTGAGCTCGGCGCTCAAACGTTCATTTTCAAAATACACTTAGTTTAAATGGACTGCCAGGTCGGGTCCGGGGGTCTAAAACTTGAAATACCGGTCAGATGGCCGTGCCGATAATTCCAACACGACCTGGGAGATGAAAGTGACATGTCAGAACTGACGGCATCCAAATCGGATGCTCGGTTTGAGCTCGGCGCTCAAACGTTCATTTTTAAAATACACTTAGTTTAAATGAACTGGCAGGTCGGGTCCGGGGGTCTAAAACATGAAATACCGATCGGATGGCCATGCCGATCATTCCAACACGACCTGGGAGATGAAAGTGACTTGTCAGAACTGACGGAATCCAAATCGGATGCTCAGTTTGAGCTCGGCGCTCAAACGTTCATTTTTAAAATACACTTAGTTTAAATGAACTGCCAGGTCAGGTCCGGGGGTCTAAAACTTGAAATACCGATCAGATGGTCATGACGATCATTCCAACATGACCTGGGAGATGAAAGTGACTTGTCAGAATTGACGGAATCCAAATCGGATGCTCGGTTTGAGCTCGGCACTCAAACGTTCATTTTCAAAATACACTTTGTTTAAATGAACTGCCAGGTCGGGTCCGGGGGTCTAAAACTTGAAATACCGGTCGGATGGCTGTGCCGATCGTTCCAACACGACCTGGGAGATGAAAGTGACTTGTCAGAACTGACGGAATCCAGATCGGATGCCCGGTTTGAGCTCGGCGCTCAAAAGTTCATTTTCTAAATACACTTAGTTTAAATAAACTGCCAAATCGGGTCCGGGGGTCTAAAACCTAAAATACCGGTCGGATGGCCGTGTCGATCGTTCCAACACGACTTGGGAAATTAAAGTGACTTATCAGAACTGACGGAATCCAAATCGGATGCCCGGTTTGAGCTCGGCGCTCAAATTTTCATTTTCAAAATACACTTAGTTTAAATGAACTGCCAAGTCGGGTCCGGGGGTCTAAAACTTGAAATACTGGTCAGATGGCCATGCCAATCATTCCAACACGACCTGGGAGATGAAAGTGACTTGTCAGAACAGACGGAATCTAAATCGGATGCCCGGTTTGAACTCGGCGCTCAAACGTTCATTTTCAAAATACACTTAGTTTAAATGAACTGTCAGGTCGGGTCCGGGGGTCTAAAATCTGAAATATCGGTCGGATGGCCGTGCCAATCATTCCAACACGACTTGGGAAATGAAAGTGACTTGTCAGAACTGACGGAATCCAAATCGGATGCCCGGTTTGAGCTCGGCGCTCAAACGTTCATTTTCTAAATACACTTGGTTTAAATGAACTGCCAAATCGGGTCCGGGGGTCTAAAATTGAAAATACTGGTCGGATGGCCATGTCGATCATTCCAACACGACCTGGTAGATGAAAGTGACTTGTCAGAACTGAAGGAATCCAAATCGGATGCCCGATTTGAGCTCGGCGCTCAAACGTTCATTTTCAAAATACACTTAGTTTAAATGAACTGCCAGGTCGGGTCCGGGGGTCTAAAACCTGAAATACTGGTCGGATGACCGTGCCGATTGTTCTAACACGATCTGGGAGATGAAAGTGACTTGTCAGAACTGACGGAATCCAAATCGGATGCCCGGTTTGAGCTCGGCGCTCAAACGTTCATTTTCAAAATACACTTAGTTTAAATGAACTGTCAGGTCGGGTCCGAGGGTCTAAAACCTGAAATACTGGTCGGATGGCCGTGCCGATCGTTCCAACACGACCTGGGAGATGAAATTGACTTGTCAGAACTAACGGAATCTAAATCGGATGCCCGGTTTGAGCTCGGCGCTCAAACGTTGATTTTCAAAATACACTTAGTTTAAATGAACTGCCAGGTCGGGTCCGGGGGTCTAAAACTTGAAATACCGGTCGGATGGCCATGCCGATCATTCCAACACGACCTGAGAGATGAAAGTGACTTGTCAGAACTGACGGAATCCAAATCGGATGTCCGGTTTGAGCTCGATGCTCAAACGTTCATTTTCAAAATACACTTAGTTTAAATGAACTGCCAGGTCGGGTCTGGGGGTCTAAAACCTGAAATATCGATCAGATGGCAGTGCCGATCATTCCAACATGACCTGGGAGATGAAAGTGACTTGTCAGAACTGACGGAATCTAGATCGGATGCCCGGTTTGAGCTCGGCCCTCAAAAGTTCATTTTCTAAATACACTTAGTTTAAATGAACTGCCAAATCGGGTCTGGGGGTCTAAAACCTGAAATACCGATCTGATGGCCATGCCGATCATTCCAACACGACATGGGAGATGGAAGTGACTTGTCAGAACTGACGGACTCCAAATCGGATGCCCGGTTTGAGCTCGGCGCTCAAAATTTCATTTTCAAAATACACTTAGTTTAAATGAACTGCCAAGTCGGGTCCGGGGGTCTAAAACTTGAAATACCAATCGAATGGCCATGTCGGTCATTCCAACATGACCTGGGAGATGAAAGTGACTTGTCAGAACTGACGGAATCTAAATCGGATGCCCGGTTTGAGCTCGGCGCTCAAACGTTCATTTTCAAAATACACTTAGTTTAAATGAACTGCCAGGTCAGGTCCGGTGGTCTAAAACCTGAATCGGTCGGATGGCCGTGCCGATCGTTCCAACATGACCTGGGATATGAAAGTGACTTGTCAGAATTGACGGAATCTAGATCGGATGCCCGGTTTGAGCTCGGCGCTCAAAAGTTCATTTTCTAAATACACTTAGTTTAAATGAACTGCCAAATCGGGTCCGGGGGTGTAAAACCTGAAATACCGGTCTGATGGCCGTGCCGATCGTTCCAACACGACATGGGAGATGAAAGTGACTTGTCAGAACTGACGGAATCCAAATCGGATGCCCGGTTTGAGCTCGGCGCTTAAAATTTCATTTTCAAAATACACTTAGTTTAAATGAACTGCCAAGTCGGGTCCGGGGGTCTAAAACTTGAAATACCGGTCGGATGGCCGTGCCGATCATTCCAACACGACCTGGGAGATGAAAGTGACTTGTCAGAATTGACGGAATCCAAATCGGATGCCCGGTTTGAGCTCGGCGCTCAAAAGTGCATTCTCCAAATGTAATTAATTTAAATACTGTTTCAAGCTAGTAGTTGATCTATAAAATCTGCAGTTATCAATTTGATATGTTTGATTTCAATTTATACTAATTTCTTCACACTAATTTTTTTATCTATGAATGAATGTTATTATTTTTTTAATGTAGGGGGATCCTTCTGCGGGCAGCGACAGAGGAGATGAGTAGGGCATGGAGGATATGGACGATGTACCGGATATTTTTTGATGTTTGATGATATTCAGATAGATCAGCAGGGTTGATGTGTTTTTTTTGGTGGTATTTATTTGATCAGCATGGTGTTGAGTTTTTTTTCGGTGGTGTTTATTTGATCAGCATGGTGTTGGTGTTGAGTTTTTTTTTCCGATAGTGTTTATTTGATCAGCAGGTTCCCAATATTTTTTTCAACAGGATATTTCTTGATGTTTATTTGTGATCCAACAGGTTTTTTAGAATAATTTAAGATTTTTTTAAAAAATAAATTTTTACGTTTCAGACGGATTTTCAGACGGTATTTGAGACGAAAAATATCCGTCTGAAATTTCAGACGAACGGTTGAGCTAACAGTCGTATAATCCGTCTGAAATTCAGACGGTATTTGAGACGAAATATATCCGTCTGAAATTTCAGACGACCAGTTGAGCGAACCGTCGTATAATCCGTCTGAAATTCAGACGGTATTTGAGACGAAATATATCCGTCTGCAATTTCAGACGAACCCGTCGTAATATCCGTCTGAAATTCAGACGGCTTTCTCACCACTTTTCGGACGATATTTGAGACGAAATATATCCGTCTGAAATTTCAGACGACCAGTTGAGCGAACCGTCATATAATCCGTCTGAAATTTAGACGGTATTTGAGACGAAATATATCCGTCTGCAATTTCAGACGAACCCGTCGTAATATCCGTCTGAAATTCAGACGGCATTCTCACCACTTTTCAGACGGCATTTTGACCGTTTTAAATTCAGACGGAATTAAGGACAGACGGTATTTCAGACGAAAAATATCTCGTATGATATTCAGACGGAATATGTGACTGAATTAAATCTGTCTGAAATTTTATTTTCAGACGGCATTTCAGATGGAAAATGGAACTGTCACAAATTTGTGACTTAGAATATCAGACGGTCTAAATCCGTCTGAAATCCGTCGGAAATCCGTTACAAATGTGTTTTGTGACAGATTTTCAGACGGATCTGAGACGGATTCCGGCCGTCTGAAATCCCACTTTTTCTAGTTGTGGCACGAGGCCCATTCCCTCTGGCAGACCGGAAGGGGTGGAGGATCAGATCCTACAACTTGGAGTCTGGCGTCATTGAACGGTCGTCTTCCGTCCGTTTGAAGTTGAGAGCGGTTCTCCAAGAACCGTTCATCCCTGTGCGCGGCCTTCTTCGAACCGTTCTGTCGCCAGAATCATATTCGTCTCGCTTCCTTCTTCAGCGCTGTGAATGGTCTGTCGAGGGGCCGTGCCACTTACTAGGCGGTTCTTCCAGGATCGTGTACTGCTGCAGCGCTAAACTTTGGGCGAGTGCTTTTCTCCCTCTTTCCAAGGTACGTCTTACCATCCGGTACCCGTGTCTTGGTGGCGATCACGATCACACACGTTCCACCCTTTCTTTCTTCCTTCATCTCGCTTGTCTTTGCATTTTGATTTTGGAAAAGGTAGGAAGGAGAAAAAGGTGGGAAAACATGTCAACAGCCCTACGGCCTAAAATTCATATTAACGAAATGAGAGAACGAAATCTCAAGCTACGTTTAGACAGACCCCACATTGGGGTGCAAACATTCATAGACAATGTCGGTCACTCGCAGACCATTTCATGTTCGGATGGAAGTCCATGTTTATAACATAAAAGACGGTGATAGAACCAAGTAGATGTCTGCCGCAAACATGGCAAGTTTAATGATAATGCAGGATTGGATCCCGGTAGAGACGGGTCAAGTTCGACGAACTATCGGCCTGAGACAGTGCCAGATCATGGCCATAATGGGTGATTCCCAAGGTCCAAATCCGACTTAGCATGGCATCATTGATATTCTTTTCACACCGAGTCCAGAGGAACGGAAGTTCTAGAACATTCGTGGTTATGCCATTGTTATCGCCATTCAGGTTGTTAAATTTCATTGTTTTATTCACACGCACGAGTGGTTTATTCTATTTAATTATTTTCATCCTCTTTTCTTCTTGTTTGTTTGATTGTTTTTCTTTACCTTGTAGAAGGAACGCCAGTTTAAGGAAGGCATGGGAGCGAGGCTAAAACGGCGTGAGGATCGGGCGCGCCGGTTTAGCGGTCTAAGAGGGCGCACCGGTTTAAGCAGGGAGCGCGCCAGACTAGGCAGCAAGAAGTAGCACGCCGGATTAGGCAGCAAGGCAGGAGCGCGCCGGATTAGGCAGTCAGGCAGGGGGCGCGCCGGTTTAGGTAGTCAGGTAGGGGGTGCGCCGGTTTAGGCAGTCAGGCAGGGGCGCGCTAGTTTATGTAGTCATGCAGGGGCGCGCCAGTTTAGGCAGTCAGGCAGGGGCGCGCCGATTTAGGCTAAGTTCAGGGAATTGGGTTTTGAGAGGGGAGTTAAATTGGTGCGGTACCCTGGGGCATCAGTTTAGGCTGAGTTTAGGGAATTGGGTTTTGAGTGGGAGTTAAACCGGCGCGGTACCCTGGGACGCCGGATTAGGCCGTGCCAGATCAGGGGAAGATTCAACAAGTTTTGGTTATGCTCCCCTTTTTGTTCACTTGGCCAGATAAGTTGACAGAAGGGTTAATAAGAAGATTCAAGTGTTTTGTTCTCTTCTCAAGATGAATTAGCAAGGAGGCTCAAATGTTTTGTTCGGAGGTTTGTTGGGCAAATGTTCTGGAACCCAGAAGGTCCGTATTTTGTCAAGTTTGCAGTGATTCGAGCACGCATAGTTCTTGTATGCAGAGAGTTCATTTCGTTCATCTGTATGTTGGTTCCTTATTCTTATCGTTCGCATTCCTGAAAAAAAAAAGGGCAACACCTCCCCCGGACTGGGGTTTGTGAGGTGTGAAGTGAGGAATCATCAAACGGAATACTCTGGGACGACCCCCAAAATTCAGAGGAGCCAAAGACAGCTGTCCGATGACCTAGAGGTGAGTGTAGAAGCCCGAGGACTAGCCTTCGAGGGGTTCTAATTACTCACGGGCCGTAGCTCCAGAAGGGTTTCTTAGGGATGGATGTTCGCCATGAAAGGCTATAGATGTTCACCCTTCAGACGGGTCCCCTCAAAAGCCACGCCACAGAGAGGCTGACTTCTAAGAGCCCGGGGTAATTAGAAGATAGGGAAAGGGAAGGAAACTCAGTGAGATGGGCAAGCAAATGCATAAACACAGAACAACTTTTCCTTTAATTCATCCATGAAGGGTTAAGAGGGCGACTGAAGAACAAACCCAAAGGGGGGATCTACCCCATGACGAGAGGGAAACAACAGGGGAAAGGAGAAATAGAAACACCGGCAGGAGGGGAGACAGAGCACAAGCTCCTCCCCCCCTTTCACTCTCACCTCTTTCTTCTCTTTTGTTCACTCCGTAGACGCAGGTGGGTGGATCCTATTTTCTCTTCGGCTGGTAAGCTCCTCCCCCCCTTCCACTCATACCTCTCTCTTCTCTTTTCTTCACTCCGTAGATGCAGGTGGGTGGATCCTCTTCTCTTCGATTGGCCTCTCTTCTTGTTGCCAACCTCCTTGTTCGAGGGAGTTCACCTCCTTTTATAGGAAGGGGCGTGTAGGGTTTCTTCTCTTCACCATATTTGAAGCACTGGAGTGGCCTGCGTGTAGGGGTAATGGTAGAGTAGGAGGGTGCCTCTGTGGGATTCATCAACGGCAACGGGCAAACATTGATGTTTCGTTGCGGGGCTCGAAGTCTTCCATTCTTGGAGGCTTGAGACATGCAGGCAGTTGCCCACCGGTCTGATACAAGGGGCTTATCCATTTCAGGCAATATCCCTCTATTCGCAGATGAAAACAGGGGATCGGAATGAGGATGGGACGGCCCTTCGGTTAAAACGGCCCGGTCGAGGGCACGCTGGTTCAAGCAATGTGAGCGCGCCGGTTTGGGGATAAAAGGGGCAGGCCGCGCCGGTTTAGCAGCTAGGGGGGCTCGCTAGTTTAGGCTAAGGGCATGCCGGTTTAGGCCAGGGGCGCACCGATTTAGCAGGAAAGGGGCAGGCCGCGCCGGTTTAGCCTAAGGAGTGGCCGCGCCGGTTTAGAAGTAAAAGGGGGGTTCTGCCCCGACTCCGAAGCAGCCTAGACAAACGCTTGGCCTCCAGTACTGCCTTATCTTTGATGCACTGCCTCCGGGGTGTCCACTTCGGGGCCTCTGGGCCTTGGTTTACGATTTCGAGTGATTTTCGGCACGTGCCGAACCCGTATCAGATTGCTCGGGTTTCTCCTTGAACTGGCCTTCGGCACTTTGAATCGTGGCCTTAACCCTACTCCCTGTCCGTGGGGGGTGTCTTCATCGAGTGAGCAGCCACCTAAAGTATTTTCACCCCCATTGGACAGTTCCTCGGCCTTTTATGGACCTTTCCGGCATGATGTGTGCTCCAATCGGGTTACTAAGATTTTTCGTTGATTCGGCCTTCGGCACCTTGTTTTGAGGGGCCAGGGCCATTTCTTCAGGTCGAGAAGCTTCCTTATTAGGTAGAGGTCCACCATGTGTGTTTTCGCCCTGATCAGA